>NDXB01017714.1:0-18319 GCA_002631895.1 Agapornis roseicollis
TTGTTTTTTTTTTTTTTTTTTTAAATCACTGAGATTACTTAAATATAAGTTATTGATTCTGCTTAATCTCATATCTCTAATGTTTCTGTATCTTGTATTATTTCCTGCTTTTGTCAGTGATAGCTACCTTTATGTTTAATGTCATGTTAGTGTTTGGAGGTAAAGTGTGCTTTGTAGCTTTTTCTCTGAGGGGTAGAAAATCATGCAGTCTGCTCATTCTCTTTTCAGGGGGCCCATCCAGAAGTGAAAGTAAGCCCCTTAAAATACTTAGTATTGAAATAAAAATTGTACTTCTTTCCTTAATTTGGGTTCCTTAGTTTTGTCGTTACTTACACAGTGGTTTTAATTCCTTCTCTTAATTTGGAGTGCTGTCCCTAAGGATATGTAAATACATCTGAATTGTAATCTGCGTTTAACAAAAACAAAAGATGATGTGCAGTAGTTAGGAACATGGTAAAAGTTCTTTGGTACTAAGGCATAGCAAATCTCAGTTACTTTTTCTTCTAAGGTGCCCTCCACATAAATAGAGGCCTGTAATTTTATGGAATTCTATTGGTGCACATACACTTACAATCATAGAATAGTTAGGGTTGGAAAGGACCTTAAGATCATCTAGGTCCAACCCCCCTGCCGTGGACAGGACACCTCACACTAAACCATGACACCCAAGGCTCTGTCTAATGTAACCTTGAACACTGCCAGGGATGGAGCATTCACAGCTTCCTTGGGCTTCCATTCCAGAGCCTCACCACCCTCACAATAAAGAATTTCTTCCTTATATCCAATCTAAACCTCTCCTGTTTAAGTTTGAACCTGTTACCCCTTGTCCTGTCACTACAGTCCCTAATGAAGAGCCCCTCCCCAGCATCCCTATAGGCCACCTTCAGATACTGGAAGGCTGCTATGAGGTCTCCACTCAGCCTTCTCTTGTCCAGGCTAAACAGCCCCAACTCTCTCAGCCTGTCTTCGTATGGGAGATGCTCCAGTCCTCTGATCATCCTCGTGGCCCTCCTCTGGACTTGTTCCAACAGCTCCATTTCCTTTTGATGTTAAGGACACCAGAACTGCACACAATACTCCAGGTGAGGTCTCATGAGAGCAGCGTAGAAGGGCAGGATCACCTCCTTTGACCTGCTGGTCACGCTCCTTTTGATGCAGCCCAGGATACGGTTGGCTTTCTGGGCTACAAGCACACACTGAAGTCAGCTCATGTTCATTTTCTTATTGACCACCACCCCCAAGTTCTTCTCCGCAGGGCTGCTCTGAGTCTCCTCTTTTCCCAACCTGTAGCTGTGCCTGGGATTGCTCTGACCCAGGTGTAGGATCTTGCACTTGGCATGGTTAAACTCCATGAGGAGTCAGCCCACCTCACAAGCGTGTCAAGGTCCCTCTAGATGGCATTCCTTCCCTCCAGCATATCCACCGAACCACACAGCTTGGTGTCATCAGCAAACTTGCTGAGGGTGTACTCAATCCCACTGTCCATGTCAGCAACAAAGATGTTGAACAAGACAGGTCCCAACACCGATCCCTGAGGGACACCAGTTGTCACCGGCTTCCACCAGCTGGACACTGAGCCATTGACCACAACTGTTTGTGTGCGGCCATCCAACCAGTTCTTTATCCACCAAGTGCCCCACCTATCAAATTGATGTCTCTCCAATTTAGAGACAAGGATGTCGTGTGGGACAGTGTCGAACGCTTTGCACAAGTCCAGGTAGATGACGTCAACTGCTCTACCCCTGTCCATCTGTTCTGTAGCCCCATCATAGAAGGCCACCAAATTGGTCAGGCAGGATTCCCCTTAGTGAAGCCGTGCTGGCTGTCACCAAGCACCTTGTTGTTTTTCATGTGCCTTAGCATGCCTTCCAGCAGAATCTGCTCCAAGATTTTGCCAGGCACAGAGGTGAGACTGACTGGTCTGTAATTCCCTGGGTCATCCATTTTCCCCTTCTTGAAAATGGGGGTTATATTTCCCTTTTTCCAGTCATCAGGAACTTCACCTGACTACCATGATTTTTCAAATATGATGGCCAGTGGCTTAGCAACTTCACTTGCCAGCTCCTTCAGGACCTGTGCTTGGATTTCATCAGCTCCCATGGACTTGTGCATGTTCAGTTTCTTAAGATGGTCTTGAACCAGATCCTATTCTACAGTGGGTCCAAGTTCTTCATTCTCACAGTCCCCATGTCTGCCTTCCAAGACTTGAGTGGTGTGGTCAGAGCCTTTGCCAGTGAAAACTTGTTCATATATGTCACACATTTTATTTCTGGTCTTGAAATCAAATTATTTCTAGATCCTAAAAAATTAGTTATGTAATAAGGGTGATAAATTCCCTTTGAGAACAGATAAAAAGAAGATGCTGACTTGTTTGGTTGGTTTTGGGGGGCTTTCTTTGCTGGATGTTGAGCCAAACAAAATCTCCCTTTATCTGTCTGAAAAATCAGGATTTTTCCTTTGCCATTGTTATAGATTTATCTGCTTGTGTTCCTTGGAAAAAAATTGAAATAGCATTGCATATGGAAAACAAAACAACGGTGTGTGTAAGAATGAACGTGTACAGGTTGAATTGCCACCAGCATTTTTTTCACCTGTAGAGCAGCTTCATCTCATTCCTTGGAGCATGTTGGCAGACAGTTCAAGTAAGATACTGCAAGCGGTGACATGGCATTAGAAAGAAGTATTTGAATTGGACAATGTCAGTGCAGTAACAGACTGGGTATTGCTTAAAGGTAAGATGAGCAAATGCTGCTTAGGGGATTGTATAGAACCAACAGACCATCTTGAGTTTTTTAGAAAACTAGATCTAATTCTTCTGGTTCATGAGCACTTAATGATGAATGTTGTCTGTCTTTGCTACCAGCAGCATATATTTTGAGTGGAAAATAACTCTAGAACTAACTAGTTCTTAATATTGATGGACAGAGTAATCACTTTTGTAAGACTTGATGGCTATGATCACTTACGCAAAATGGGCAGAAATGTGTGGAAGCAATCTGTGACATGATAACACTCATTAGTCTGCAAGTGTTGATACATCCTTGAGAGCTGCATTGAAGATGGTAATGGTGTGTCAGACGTGATTACGGATTTTAATCCTTGTGCTATGACTTACAGCATTTTGCAGCTAGTGACTATATCTGCTAGTGGTGGCTCCCTGTTTTCCCAAGAAATACCAAGCACACAAGTTAACCACACAGCATAAGGCAGGAAGTTCTGAAAGACGGCAGTCTAGCTAGAAAATGTGTGGACACATCACGTGTTCTCTGGTGATGTGTAATTTAATTTACTTCTGTTTAGCAGAGCAGGATCTAGCCCTTCTGCTTTTATGGATAGCCCATGTGGATCATAAAAAGCCACAGAAGGATTAAAGCGTAAAGTTGTCCACTTTGGCTTGGTTTAAGCAATATACTCTGTAGTCTGTAGGCTTCACATTGAAAATTAAACAAGAAGTACTTGAAGTGCTTTGTTCCCTTAGCAAGTTTTTAAGGTGGAAGTGTAAATTTCTTCAGTTTGAGTCTTAGTTGTACCACTGCCACTGGTGACAAGAAAACTTCAGTTCTGCTCTCTTTTCAGGTTCCCCTTTGGGAGGAATCTGCTTGTCTGCCATACCAGCAACATGCTGGAAGCTACCTGAAGAATACATTAGCAAACTTAGTGAAATTCTACAAATACGGAATTTCTTGAAGGTGAAAACTTGTCTTTCCTGCTGGAAATGATCAGCACACAGCTGTGGCATTTGTGTGCCACACTTTAAGGCAATCCCACGATTTGCTTGGGAGTGGAGACCTGGGAGGTGTGCAGTAGCACAAATGGTAATTACACAAGAACACAATAGCATCAACTTGTGGTTATCTCTTTGGCTTTATCAGTTTTGTGCTTGTAATTCTCATAAGGAAAACTTCCTAAGGGAGCCTGTGTCATACTGATGTATTACTGCGCTGGCATAACCTGGCTGGAGTCAGCTTTTTGACTCCTTGAGCGTGGGAGTTTCTGAGGCACAGTTTCTGGTTGCTTTGTAGTTGCTTTGTAGTTTCAGAAGGAAGGGCCTGTGGGAAATAAATGTGGCTAATGCATTTGCAAATGTAAGTTCTTAACATGAAGGTCATGAACTGTAATGTTATATTGGGCATCCCCACTGATGAGGAAAACATCTTGGTCTTGCCAAAGATTTCCATCAATGGCTAGACGTATCTTTCCTGATCTGCTGCAGTTTCTGTTTAATGGCAGGAGCATTTCTATGTATTCTCAGAGAGCAGCCTTCTAATTTGTGTCACATTTTATATTTCATACATTTAGGGAGAACTGGTATTCTCAGTGCTAAGAGAATATATTCTGCTGGTTTACAGAGGAAAAAAATAGCTACAGGGTAGCTCTGGAAAACTTAGGAGACCAGTAATTTCAATTGAAGCTATGTTGCCTTGAAAGGTTCCTGTTTATTTTATTTAAGTGTGCATTTATGGAATCACTGCAAGGAAGAAAAAAAACAGCTATTTCTATTCAGTTGTAAGTTCATGTGACTGGACTAATTTCGTTTAGTCACAACTTGGCCTTGGTATTCTGAGCTTTTGTAGAAACTGAGTATCAGCTTTATTTAGGGATTGGAATTGCAGTTTCCTTATGAGGCTTGAAAATTCTCAGCTGAAGACCTTTTCTTTCATAAATGGTAATTGTTGGCATTGGTGAATCTATGGGTGATGAGCCTGTCAGTATACACTGACAGAATAGTGATTCATCTACTGTTCAGCCCAAACCAGAGAGCTTGATAAGCTAGCTGTGCTTTCCAGTCTGTAGCATTTTCTTTTTTATAAATCTCATAAATGGCAACACAGATTTGTATCAATTCACTGCATTTTCCAAAAGCTTCTGTTTGACATTTAGGTGTTCTGAAAATAGTCTTACTCCTCCACATGAAATGTTTCCATGAATCCTATATACTAAATCGTACTGTACAGTTTAAGGATTTTTATAGAATAAGTATATTGACTTTATTTTCCTTTAGTTATTTGATGCATTTGTCCCTGTTTTCAGAGTCAGAGCTCTGCTTTTTGTATCTTCTACATTTGAGATAGCCAACCTATGTCAGTTTTATGGATGCAGTCTTCCAGTGCTGTTCTCAAAAACCTGTTTACTCTTGCAAACAACATCTGCTACTCTTGACTGTAACACTGCTTAGAGACATTGTGACCTTGCACCTCTTTCTAAAAATGCCTTACCTGTAATTGTTGGCAGTATTGTTACTTTAAAACCAAACAGTAAATTATTTTTGTTGGTCTCAACTTGCTAACATCCTACATTTTATGGTAGCTGCTGTGTAACCAGTTTAATGTGCTCTTTGTGTTATGGATTGATTTCCTTCTCCTTCCCCCACACCTTCCTCCTCAGCATCCTGAGACAGGGATATTGTCTGAGCAGTCACATCTGCTGTTTCTAGGAACAGGAGGACAGCCCTAGTGAGTAGGGACAAAGTCTACCTAATCTCATTTCCTGGTTTTAGAAGTAGCTGGGAGTTAATAATTGAGGAATGGTTCTAAGAAGCAAAAGTATAGTGTTGCTTTGTTTTTGTGTGTGGTTTTTTTCAATTATTATTTCTCCTGTTTATGTTCTTTTTTGATACAGTCCTTTAATAGTCAGCAAATTAGGGCTCTCTGAATCATTTGTGTTTAAAAGTTAATTGGTCAATTCATGGCAGCACTGATTTTTAAACTTTTGCCTTCTCCAGTATCTACTAACAGTGTTCTAACAGTGTTTCATACCTGCTTTTTTTTTTAAAAAAAAGGAGCTATAATACACAGCTGTCAAACTGGCTTTATTGTATTAGTGAAGCATTAACTGGCCATCTCCATTTGGTGTATTTGTGGTAGTATGTGATACAGATTCAGGTATTACAAGCTAATATATAACACTATATAATAGTTCTTTTTGTCACATCTTTTCTAAAGTCTGTTGTGATTAAATTCTCCTCATATCAGCAACAGCCAGTATCTCTGACCAGCCTGTTCTTCTCCCTTACTCTCATAAAGTCTGCAGATTGATTCTTGTTTGGGTGGGATGGCAAGAACTATGTGAAACTTTCACTTTATGGTGACAAAGGGGGACTGATTAACACTACCATTATGTGTGAGAGAGAAGGGACGTTCTCTAATAATCCTCTGCTATTGACCACTGAACTGCTGTTTTCAGAGCATGGCCTAACATGATGCACATGAAGATCTCTGGAAGGCTTCCCAGTACTTGCCGGTGGGTATGTGTTTATTGCTTGGGGGTATGGGGGAGAGTGGTGTGTATGTGTTGCCTTACTTAGAGTGATTCTAAGCAATGCAGTCTTTATTGTGTGGCTCTGTGCAGCCAGTGTAGCTTTGACTAATCCAAGTAGTCTTGCGTCATCAGTAAACTTTGTTCATCATCATGCAGATAGTTTATTTAAAAACAAAACAAAAACAAACCACCAAAAAGGCCCAACACAAACAAACCCTCCAACCAGCCCCCTCCAAACAAACAAAACCACCAAACTGAACAGCACAGGCCATGGTGTAGATACCAGTGAGATGGTTTGGTATCCCCTCTGTATTGTGAAACTGGCTTTTTTATTTCTATCCCTTGTGTCTTCCTAACTGGGTCTTCTGAGAGGAATTATTATTTTTTAATCCTGTACAGTTTTGATAAGAAATGCTGTTAAAAAAACATAAGAAACACTTTTTCTCCTTTTTGGTGGATGGGGATGTGAGAAGGGAGAGAGTAAAGTGTATGGTGTATTGCTTGGATAATTCTTTGTGTTGAGTCCTTTTAAGTATTTTAACTCAACGATGAGACAGAAACTTGCAGAAATGATACTGCTGTTAATGCTGTCTCTTCTGTAGGGTATAATTTGGTAGAAACTGTTACACATGTACTTACCAGAATTTGTCAGGACTGTTGTGGAGCCACTGTAGAGGTTACTTTCATATATTGCTTTCATTTCGTGAGGTAGGATTGTTTTAAGTGAGAGGTTATACTCTGAAGTATGAGTTGCTTTAAAACATAGTCTGGTCTTAATTTGTTGAAGGTTGTTGTGATTGTGGTTTTTTCCTCCTTTTTGCTGATGCTTTGTTTTGTGACTGTTCTACTGATTCTTTTATTTTTTTGTAAGAAAGTACTCTGATATGTAGGTATTTTTAGTATTTTCTCTGAAACTTCTGTGTCTTGAAAATATTACAGAATGCTTTGCTGAACTGTTAGTGGCAGTGCAACATCTTGCTGTGTGCAAGTGTATTACACACAGATCTTTACTCAGGATCTGCAGAGTTCATGACTGCAGCTCCAATTTATTGATTTTGGCTTCCCAGATCAAATACTAAGGCTCCTTTCTTGGTATCCAGGAGTTTCTAGTTTGCTTCTTGGCATTCGTTAGAATAGCAGCATTGTGATTTTTAAGTGAGCAGGAACAGCTTTATACAAAATAAAGTTGTATGGTCCTGTTGCTCTTTATTAGAGAATTATTTGAAATAAAACCTCAGTTGCAGTTCAGGTGATGTGCTTGATCTCATAGATATCTGGTGAGGAGCAGTTTTAACAAGCAGCTGTATTTTTCATTCCATAAGTGCTTGTTTACTTTGTTTGTAAGACAAGAACCTGATCTTTATTTATGGTCAGGGATAACCAGCAAAATTTGAACATCCTCTACTTTGTGCCATTTTTTGGTTTGGTTGTTTTTTGGTTGGGTGGTGGTTTGTTGTTGTTGTTGTTGTATTCTTGCATAGTAACAGTCCGTAGCCTCGTTATTTTATATACATTATTAAAAATTCTTTAACTTATTGCGTAATCAAATAACTGGCCCTGTCTTCATTCTGGGAGGAAGCTGTTTCTCAGTAAGACAGTCCTATTTGCTGGAATCCTGTCCAGCTAGTCCTGTCCTGGATTTGTTGGAATCCTGTCCAGCTAGTCCTGTCCTGGATTTGTTGGACAGTCCTGACTCATTGATCTTAAAAGCTTTTTTCTCCAGGTCTTCTGACTCCAAAGCTTAACAATTGAAGATAGCTGGGTCCAAAATCACTTGCATACGCTAATAATGCTTTCTGTATTTTTTCGGTATGTTCTTTTTCTCTCTGTGGTGTATTTGCTTTTTTCCATTTCTCTAAGTGCTTAGAAAACATAATTCTCCTATCCAGCATTGTCTACCTACAGACATAAGTTGTTTTTCTCAGTCTCTAGGAAGCTGTGCAGCTTTTGTTCTGCATTAAAGCTGTAGTTATAATATTACTTCCCCGATTTCAAGAAAAGTTTTGAGCTGTGAGTGAACTTCTTGAAATGATAGGTATTGGATAACCTTTTTTTAAGGTAACTTGTGTGAAAAATGAGATTATTTGAAAACAAGGGCATGTAAGGTTATGTTGTGAGCTAGGTCAAGGGCCTGGATCCAGCCTCAGTGTTTGTTAAAAGAAAACACTTCTCTCTGGGAATCTTATTTTGGCCAAATAAACTTCAATGTAAGATTCCGGCTTCCTTTGTAATCTCCTTTTTTTGTTATTTTGTCACACCCTTGTTCAGTTACATCTGTATGAACTCAAGTATGGTTTATTTAGGAGAAAATATAATTGCTCCCAATGTACTGTGTGGGTTGGCTGATTGGAAAATACAGCAGGCTGACTTCTTAGCTGACCTGTGGTTGGGTTTATTGTAAATGGGCTAATTGATTAGAAGATGCCATATTGCTCATGTTTGTGTGCAAGGAAGCACACTTAGGTTTCACCTCAGTTGCTTAGGTTTCTATTTTTGTCTGTTGATGCAGTTATATTTAAGGAGATAATATTGGTGTATAACAAAACTTGAAATGTACAGAAATAGGCAACACATAAGCTATTTCGTGAGCTGCTGAGTTTGTGCTCAGCATTTTTAGACCTTTCTCTAGTATAGAACTGGCTCAGATTTTTGTATTTTGTTAAATAGGTGAAGAGATTTGTGATTTGTGCTTACAGTTGTTCTGTAGAATCTTAATAAAGACTAACTGATGCGACTAATTGATGAAGGATCTCTGCTTTCTAACCTTTTCACTCAGAGAAACTTAGCAAGCGCAGTATTCCAGTGCTTTCAAAGAAAGAATAGAGCAGTAGCCTGTTATTAGTAAGATTGAAGTAAATCAGACTATTTTAAGGATGCTGTTCTAGAACTGGTATCTTTTGTTGGGTTTTTGTTTGTTGTTTTTTGTGGTTTTTTTTTTCTTTTTTGTATTAGTTTGGATGAAAAAAGAAACTTTCCAAGAAATTTGTAGTTGCTGGACCCACTCTCTTCTGTAACTGAGATAAGCAGTAAAATTCTCACACTAGAAAAATTCTTATATCCATCTGTTCAGTAGAAGACTGTCCTCCTGCCTTATCACTCTACCTTTTTGTACCATCTGTAGACAATTAAAAAAACAAGGTAAGGAAATACTGTTTGCTTTTTACTTTATATAAATAAATGGAAGTGAGCATAATAGCAGCCAAATGAAACATTCCTCTATGATTGCAGCAGGGTTTGTCCAAAATAATAGACCCTGTATTTTGTAGATGTTTGGTTTGCCTCTGATGTTTAACATTTTAGGCTCTTTAATGTATTTGGGTGCATACCAGGCTAAGCGTGAAATTTCAAAATCCATTGGTGGAAGTCTTCTAAGAGAGGACCACCTGCTGTGTTTGCTCTACTGTTTCAATTGCTCTGTTATACAGTTTCTTCCGTTGCAAGTTGAGGAAGATGGAAGAGGCCACTCAGTTAGTATTGCTCGGCATTAAGTGTTTATGCTTGTCACCACTTTCCTGGTTTGGGAACAAAACATTTTATACAAATAACTTTTAAGTCTTCTGGATCCACAGAACAATGAGTCCATCTTTACGTGATTCCAACCCAGCTTGATTGGATCCATAGAAAGTTGTAACAAGGCTGAACTGCTGATGCTTCCAGTGGAGTGATGAGGAGACCAAGACTGTTGTTTCCTGTGCATGGCACCAATTGGTCTCAGGTTTTAAAACTGAAGTAGCTGTTGAAGCTGGGTATGAAGCTCTGTCACTTGAGTTATATCACTACTACTGGTTGGTGAACAGATTATTAAGAATAATACATTCTTCAGGCTTTAGAAGTGTCTTCATGTTAAGTGTTCTTACAGAAATAACAAGTACTTTGGTGTGAGACTTTAAATAAACCATGCAGAACTGTATGGTAGACAGTAAAAATTTTGGTCAGGTGCCTGAGTCAGCACAGAAGATGGTCTGAAACATTCCTTTGGTTTGTGCAAAAAAAAAGGGGGGTGGGGGGCGCTTTGTTTGCACCAAGAAGATAATAGTGGTCAACATACATCTAGTTTGACAAACAGCCTTCTGCACCTGTGGAAGAAAATCCAGATTTGTGAATGTAATCCAGATGACAGCATTGTCTCTGTACCTTCTGATGTGTCTGTCACTGTCAACTAAATTAAAAGTACAGTCAAATGAGAACCTTCAGAATTTCTAAGCAAAATAGGCCTTGTCTTTAGTCCAGTCTTTACAGTCGTTAGTCTAGTCCTTCTCCGTAGAAGACGGACCATCAAACATTTGTAAGCACTGACAGAATCATAGAACCATTCCAATTGGAAAAGATCTCTAAGATCATGGAGTCCAACCGTTAACATAATGCTGCCAAGTCCACCACTAATCTGTGTCCCTAAGCACCATATCTACACATCTTTTTAAATACCTCTAGGGGTGGTGACTCAACCACTTCCCTGGGCAGCCTGTTCTAGTGCTTCACAACCCTTCTGGTGAAGAATTTTTTCTTAACATCCAATCTAAACCTCCTCTGGCACAAATTGAGACCATTTCCTCTTGCCCTTGTTACTTGGGAGAAGAGACCAACTTGCCAGTCTTAGAGCCATTAAAATATCTCAGCTCTAGCAGCATTTCAGTTAAAAGCTGCCTTGAGGAACTGTTCATTTGAGTTAGGTGGTGCTGGTATGGGAGACCTCAAAATCAGGTACAGAAACCGCTGCATGCCCTCTTCTTAGCCACAGTTAATGCTGGGCAAATGCTGTCAAGTGATTAAATTTGTGCCCTACAAGATGTAATGAGGAAATAATGTTTCAATGCAACTTAAAGTATTAAGATAAATCACAGGCAGTTTAATGCCATTTTAGAGGCAACTCAGATGTGTTCTGCCACCTGGGTTTGTCATGTAGTAATATCCTGGTAACAAGAGCAGATTTTACTCTCTGCTCTGTGCTGTTCTAAGCACTTAGAAATGTAAACAGGTACGGTAATGGAAAAGCAGTGGGTAGGGGAGTGTAAAACCTCTATGTGAGAAGCCCCATGAATGCTGCCTGTTAAGAATATTTTTAGATTTAGAGATCTTATTTTGTCCAACTCTGAGTTGGGTTCATGTAGGAATGATGTTGTGTATAAATCCATCTTGTATCAAGAAAGTTCAAGGATCTAAATAAAGGACATCTTCAGTGTCTACAAAGAAAGCATCTGTAACTTACATTTTTTTTTTACACTGAAAATATTGCTGCCTAATAGACTGGATTTAATTTGCAACATTATTCTGCAAATACTGTAAATAATGGCTAATGGTGTGCGTCAGTGCTAGGGTGGGTGACTTAGAAGCCATTAACCGTTGCAATCCTGGTTGTCTTTTGATGACCTTCATCACTACTAACCTCTAAAAATTTAGCTGAAAATGAGCTGCAGAACTTTTTGAGGTGGTGTTGTCCTTACCTTTTGAGGTTTCTATGGGAGGAGCGGAGATGATAGTCTTTCACAGAGATAATATTTGATTTGCTGTGTGGGTTTGTTTGGTTTTTTTTTTTCTGCTTTCTATTCTTTCTGTGTGATTTTACTCTCCAGCTCTCAGTTGTGGTCAGTCCATGTCCTTCCTACCCCAGCCCCCAACTCTAACACTGGAACAGCTCAAGGTCAAGAATTTGGCTGTTAAAGGAAACTGTTTTCTTTTGCATTAAGATTAATGGGGCTTTAAAGAAACCAGGAGAGAATTGTACTGCTGAAACTGTTAAACACATCCACTTTTTTCAGCAGATGGGGTTTTGTTCTCAGCAGTACTGGAAATGATTTTTAACAGATTGTACAAGCAGTAAGATATGCAGTGCAAGTGTGTAATTTCTTTTATAATGAGTGGTCAGATATGTATGAAAGTGGCAAACATGATTAAGAACTTAAGTAAACCCCAGTCCATAGTATTACTCAGTAAGGGTTCATTCAATTAGAAATAACCTAAAATATAGTCTTACACCTTTGTGTGTATGCTTTATGTTAGATTACTGGACAGCGAGATACACTAACTGTGGTTCGCTTTTCTAGGGGATTTGATGGAGTTGTGGGGAGAATACAAGAAGCGGCCTCTGAGCTCTCCTTGTCTATCCAAAAGACATAATGGTTCCCACCTTTTGCACTAAGCATGTTCTGGAGTCCTTTTGGGAGCAACATGGCAGCTGTTTAAGTAATTTTGGGACAGAGAAATCCCAATGTAAAAATCAAACAAAGGTGTTCTGTCAGTAGGGTATCTTTCATATGTGTTAACTTCTGGTGTTCTTTTCTTCCCCACTGCCTTCCAGACACTTTGCTAGGCATTCTGCATGGCTTGTGCAAGCATTGACAAGCATGATCTACAACATGGCTCATGGTTTCTCTGTTTAATGCCATGTATTGGAGGTACGGTACTGGAAGCAAAATAGGTATTGCCACTCAGTTCTGGCTCAGTCCAGTATAATTTTGGCTGGCTATAATTGGGTGATAACTTTCTAGTCTTTCTGATGAGTAGGAGTTCACTGCATGTGTGCTGACCGTGAAAGCCTATGCTGTCATTTTTCACCGAGAGGTTGTGCAGTCCAGAGATGAAATGTTAATGTTTCCTTTCAGCCATACACTTCCAAATTCTTGAGGCTTTTTTTATCCAATTCACTTGCATTTATTACTGGCTGAAGTATTAACATCTTCTGCTGTGCAGTACTTCAGAAGTATAGTTACCTATTTTTATTTTCTCCCTGTAAGACAGGTGATGACCCTAGGGGGTATAAGGCAAAGACCATCAACTGGGGGGTTTCTCCTGCAGCTGGAGTTTTCTAAAGAAAATAAATCAAATCTGAATTTGTACAAGAATGTTTGCCTTGCATTCCACACGCTGAGTCAATTTATCTCAGGGGCTCTCTTTTTCCTCCTTCCCACCCTCTTTAAAGGCTTGGTGACTGGAAAATTAAAAAAAAAGGAGTGTATGGTAGATTGTAGAAAGGGATTTTGTAGCCACTGGTGCCAGGAATCATCAAGGAATGCTTAAGTAGTGCCTCTTGTGACAGCATCCAGTCTAATGGAAAAGCAGCATATGCCATCTGGCTTCAATTTTGCCTTAATTAAATGCATGAAGCTGTTTTTAACAACTCGGCTAAGATTCAGCTGTCTTGCCATTTTGTAAAGAGCTAGAGTTAGGATTTTGTTGGTGGAGCTACAAGTCACCTGATTTATGTTTTTCGGTTTCCTTTCAGTGTGGTCTGTGCAGTTTGCTGATATTCAAGTGACAACTCTGTTGTAATAAACTCTTTAAGACATGCTGTCTCTTGCAGGCCTAATTCAGTAGGGTTTTTCCACATTAGATTCTGGGATTTTTCTTAGAACTGCAGTTATTGTGGAATTTTTTAATAGCAAAAGGAGATACTTAAGTTCAGCCAAGCCATTTGTCTGGGAAAAAAGGCAAGCTTCTTTGTTGAAGAAGTCAGATTTACTCCACCCAGAGACTCCATATCAATGGGATTTCAGCTCTGAGTGGGGAGGCAGGAAGGGGAAGCATGATAGAAGGAGAATACTTTTCTTTGCTATTAGCCAGAGTTCTTTTTAAAGCAGAGAATAGCAAGGAACTAGTTTTGATGGCGAAGCAAACCATCTTGTACTCATGATAGCCTGTCCTTTTAGTTCACTTATCTGTTGTTTCATTTTGCATCTTTATTCTAATAGCAGCTTACCTGTGTGGATGAAGGATGTTAAAAAGAATCTCTGCAAACAACTCCTACCCATGCAACTGTAATAAAAAATACTCTCCTGTTCTTTTGAGTTCTTGGTATCTTGATTTTTGAGGCTTTATAACTTTGATCTTTCAAGTTTTCCAAAAAATTCAAGGGAAGACAAATTCACAGAAAAAGTACTATTTTTTTATTTGACATCTAAGTGAGATGAACAAAGAGTGATTCAAATTGCCCTTTTTACTCTTAAGTAGAGTTTTATAAAGTTCACTAGTGATAATGGTGAGGTATTTCAGAGAAGGACTTAAGGGTGGTGGTCGATAAGAAAATGAACATGAGCCGACTTCCGTGTGCGCTTGCAGCCCAGAAAGCCAACCGTATCCTGGGCTGCATGAAAAGCAGTGTGACCAGCAGGTTAAAGGAGGTGATCGTGCCCCTCTACTCTGCTCTTGTGAGACCTCACCTGGAGTACTGTGTGCAGTTCTGGTGTCCTCAACATAAAAAGGACATGGAGCTGTTGGAACAAGTCCAGAGGAGGGCCACGAGGACAATCAGGGGGCTGGAGCATCTCCCATATGAAGACAGGCTGAGAGAGTTGGGGCTGTTTAGCCTGGACAAGAGGCGGCTTCATGGAGACCTCCTAGCAGCCTTCCAGTATCTGAAGGGGGCCTATAGGGCTGCTGGGGAGGGACTCTTCATTAGGGACTGTAGTGATAGGACAAGGGTAAAGGGTTCAAACTTAAACAGGAGAGGTTTAGATTGGATATAAGGAAGAAATTCTTTCCTGTTAGGGTGGTGAGACACTGGAATGGGTTGGCCAGGGAGGTTGTGAATGCTCCATCCCTGGCAGTGTTCAAGGCCAGGTTGGACGAAGCCTTGGGTGTGAGGTGTCCCTGCTTATGGCAGAGGGGTTGGAACTAGATGATCTTAAGGTCCTTTCCAACCCTAAATATTCTATGATTCTATAAGAACTCCCAAATGATCAGTTTTTCTCTTTCATCCATCTATTGAGTATTACTTTATTTGTTCTCATTTTTATCATTGGAAGGGTATATTCTTGGAATACCCTTGCTGAAGAGAGAGTAGTTTTGTAGTTGTATGTACAGGATTATCTGGCTGTCTTCTAGCTCTATATTGCATACATGGTTTTGCTTTTTAATCTTTTTTAACAAGTTGTCCTTGGCCCATTGCCACCCATTGTATGCATGGAATTCTACAGCTCTCATGAACATCAATTTGCTTAGCACTTTTTAGCTGATTCAATAAGTACAATATCCAGATCCCTACTGCTGTGTCTGAACAGCTGTGCTGCAGGCTTAGGTTAGAGTTAACATTGCATTTACATCCTTTTTACCCTCCTTCTCTTCCCAAAACCAAAGAAACCCTCTAGCCTGTAATAGACACTCTGGCCTGCTCATTCACAAAAGAAACTTTAGGTGCTGTGTGGCATGCCTTCACATCTCCATTTCTCTTTACCCATTCACATTTGAAATTGGGTTTTATAAAACAGAAAAATGCTGTTTTGTAGGTTTCAGTGATTTGTCCACTATCTGTAGTAGAAAAATAGCATGAAGAGATAGCTGTCAGACTTTCGCATGCAACTGCTAGATGTCTTAATTCTGGCCTTGAGGGTGAGGTACTGCTGGAATTGTGCTTTCACACATGTTGAATTCCTGTTTTCTGCATTCAAACTGCTTAAAAAGGTTGCAAATGATGTTTCTTGCAAAGGAGGTACTTACAAGCAATAACCTAGAACATCTTCTTTTTAATATTAATGTGATCACTGTAGGACTAATTGACTTGAAGCAGTTGAGAATTGAGAAGCTTTAATTTCTTGTCCCTTGTACATGTAACCATCAAGATAAGAAGAGAATAAGTATTTTGAACAGGTCAAGTTGTTTGGAGTGATTATCTCAGTCACAGTGCTAGTATGCACTGCATGTGCATTGTTGGATTTATTTTCTGCAAAGTTAAATATTTGGATTGAGAACCCCCCCTAAAAGTCCCCTTTTGTTGCTTATGAATTGGGTATTGCAGCATGAGATTTTTTTTCCCTGGAGTGACTGTGTTTAGATTTATTTTCCTTGTGATTATACCAGGTAATTTTACTGGGAATGCTGCATAGGTTCTCCAGGCTTCAGGGTAGTGCTATTGTAGTGATATACATGCCCTTCTATAATTTTAAGAATGCTTTTGTTTACCTTTCTCTGATTTTTGGACACATGCCTGTGAAATATATGAGCAACATTCACAGTTTTACTTACCATGAAACAGGTAAGTAGGGCAGTGGAAGCTGGGATGTTGGAAATAAATTTCCTTTCAGGGAAAGCTGTCTGATTGTTCTGCCTGTTTTCTTTCTGCCCACATATTTATTTGCTTGAAGGAGACTGTAGCACAGAAACTTGAGCCAGGATTATGTTGGGATAATGATTCAAGCTAGCAACTCAGTTGGGTTGAAGCTGGACACAAGTTCATTTGGCACCTGCTGTGATTTGGGATTGAGGAACATCACTTCAAGAGATCCAGGAGACTGCAAACTAGAGAAATGCCTGAGATTGTAGCCAGGTTATGCTATGAGTCCCTGATCTCAAGATCGGAGCAAGAGTATTATTTCTTACCCTAATTGTGTATGTGAATCCATGCTTGGGAGCCCTTTCTGTGCTGGTAGTGTAGCAGAGGAAGCTTTGGGAGTTGACTGTACAGAAGGTGTTAAGAGTTGAACCTGCTGATTATTATCTCAGCTGTAGACTTACTCCAAGTCAAGAAGGGTGTAAAACAAAAGCTGTTACTGCTTTGAGTAAGACTACCTCTCAACATTTCTTGTTGTTGTTTCTCTTGTATGAAAATTGTAATGAGCCTCTCTTCTCTGTTTGTTACTGTGCTGAGTTCTTGATCTACAGTTTCATGCTTATTCGAAGGTTTATCAAACGTATGTGTTTGCTTTGTACTTACCTTGTAGTAGATGCTTCTTGTAAAGGACTGAATCAGTGACTAGTGTTCTGATGAATCACAGTGCATTTTCTTGTCTACTTCCATTGTAAGTTCTCTGGGTGAAGAAACAGTGTCCTTGAATGATGCTATTGCAGTGTAGACAGGTCTTGGTGCTTGAGCGTGGCTCTAGAAGATCATGATGGTGCAAGCTTTTTGTTGTTTGTACAGTTAAAGTTCTGGACAGTTGACTCTTACTGTATTAGTTCGCTACATTTACACTATATACAAGTGCATGCACGTACATGCATACAGTATGAAATGAGGGAGAACGGCCCCTCAGGTGAAGATTATGTGAGTATCTTCATCACCCCTTCATATTTCTAATTGTGAAACAAGCAGTTACTTAAAGAATGGAGTTGTAGCCAAATAAGTAAAGAATGTAAAAACATGAGGTGTCAAAGTCCATGAACCTGACCCCTTCAAAAACTAAGGAAGAAAGAGCTATGTAGCTGACTTTTCTAGAATTATTAATCTACTTTCATGCAATGTAATGCTTGTCACATGAGGATCCAAAAGGCTTTACACTCACTACAGTTGAAATGTTATTCAGAGAACCAGCTCTGTGGCTTGTATCTAAACATCCGTACATTGCACTAAGGGGAAAAAAATAACGTAGTGTGTGTGGCATGATTTACTTGGTTATCATAACAGGAATTTGTTAGTTGTGATTTTTGAAAGAGTGCACAGGATTGGAAGGCACAGCAGTGTTACTGGAAATTACAAAACTGACTTGGATCTTGAAAACAGAAAAGCAAAAGGACTTTTCCTCTCTCTTCATGACCTTTTCATTTGACTACTGGAAGAGAGAGAGGGTGAGTGCTTTAAGGAACAGCAAAGGGAGGATTTTTTACCGAGTTCTCTTAAGACTTTTTATTTTCAAAGAACATTTGCTTTAATGGATATTTTCAAGTCGAGTATTTTGACCACCTTCAGTGTCATGTTCTCACAATTGTTGATATATTTAATGAAAGGAAGAATGTAGGTTTCAAATCATTAGGCGTTTGTGCATTAATTATGATATATAGTCTTTTCTGTGCCAATAGAAGGGCATATGCAGCAGCAGGTGTCCTAATAAATTTTGAGCAGAAAGTTCAAGGGTTTTTTGTTGTTGTTGTTGTTGTTTTTACTTGTGTGGATGTGTGACAAAGGGACCTTTTAATAAGGAGAATATCTGTGGGAGAAGAGAGAAATTAAAGCAGACCACTCTCATTTATTCTTAAATGTTTGAGGGTTTAGACCTGAGGACAAGAATAAGTATTCTGTCCATTGTGGATAGGCCTTGGATTTTATGAATTTTGTTGGCCCAGAAAGCCAACCGTATCCTGGGCTGCATCAAAAGGAGTGTGACCAGCAGGTTAAAGGAGGTGATCCTGCCCTTCT
>NDXB01017715.1:0-20801 GCA_002631895.1 Agapornis roseicollis
GAGCCCCATAGCCCCCCAACTCCATAACCCCCGTGACCCCCAACAGCCCCCCAAGGTGCCCCTGCTCCCCTATGGCCCCCCTGCCCCATAACCACCCTGACCCCCCACAGACCCTCCCCTGTACCCCCCAGATTCCCCCCATGGTTCTCACCCGGGCCGGGGTCCCGGCTCCTCTCTGCACCGCGCTGCTCCACCTGCCCCGCAAACCCCGCCCCCCTGACGTCAGCGCGCGTCCCGCCCCCTCGCTCCGCCGGCCGCGCCCATTGGTTGCCGCCACCGCCCTTCGGAAGGGCGGGACCTGCAGCGCGGCGCGGCGGTGGGCGGGGCGGCCAGGTGGTGGCGTGACGTCACGGCGGGCGAAGGGGCGGGGCCGGGGGGGTTCCTTGACGTCACCACCCCATATAAGGACAAAGCGCGCCCCCGGGCGGGTGTGGGTGCCGCTGTCACAGGGGCAGAGCGGGGACCCCCAACCGCACCTTCTGGAGGCTTTTGCCCCCTTTTCCCCCTGTTTCGGGGTCCCCCGGGGCCGGGGGGGGGGCAGTGGGAGCCGAGGGGGGGCTGGCTCTGTCCCTGCTCCCCACCGGGGTCCCTGAGCAGCGCCAGGGCCACGCCTGGGCTATCGGGGACGTGCAGGTGGCTGCAGCAGATAAGGGGCAGCGGCAGGAGGGCTCCATGGACCTCAACACCCCCTCTGCTGGTGGCCCTGCACCGGCACTGGGTGCCCGTTGGGCTGGGTGCCCTGGAGTGACCCAGGGCAGGCCGAGACACCCGACCCTGGGGACAGGATGTCCCATGGGGATCATAGAATCGTGGAACAGTTCGGATTGGAAAGGACCTTAAGATCATCCAGTTCCAACCCCCTGTCAGGGACACCTCACACTAAACCAGGCCACCCAAGGCTTCATCCAACCTGGCCTTGAACACTGCCAGCGATGGAGCACTCACAACCTCCCTGGCCAACCCATTCCAGTGCCTCAGCACCCTCACAGCAAAGAATTTCTTCCTTAGATCCAATCTAAACCTCCCCTGTTTCAGTTTGAACCCGTTCCCCCTTGTCCTGTCACTGCAGTCCCTAATGAAGAGCCCCTCCCCAGCATCCCTATAGGCCCCCTTCAGATACTGGAAGCTGCTCTGAGGTCTCCACACAGCCTTCTCTTCCCCAGGCTGAACAGCCCCAACTCTCTCAGCCTGTCTTCGTATGGGAGATGCTCCAGTCCCTGATCATCCTCATGGCCTCCTCTGGACTTATTCCAACAGCTCCATGTCCTTTTGATGTTGAGGACACCAGAACTGCACACAGTGCTCCAGGTGAGGTCTGCCTGGAGACACTGGACCCTGTGGTTCCTCCCCGCAGCTTGTCCCCCCATCATCCACCTCTCCCCGTGGAGCAATGAGCCTCCCCCGAGGAGGAGGAAGGGTTGGGGGGAGGAAGAGCAAAGGGTGGCAGCAGGGGAGCCCCTGCCTAATGTGGTGCTAGGGATGAATCCATAAGCTGTTAAGCCACCGCAAAGCCCTGGTGCTCCGGCTCCCTCATCACCGACTGCTGCACACATCTGCTCCCGGGTTATTTATAACTGGGAATTAAGGACTTCTGGGTCCTTCAGCATGGAGAGGGGGGAGGGACCACTTGTGTCATCTCCCCCACCCCCCAGCATGAGCTCTGTAAACACCTGCCCCACAGCTGTTTACAAGGGGGAATGGGAGCAGAGGATCCCACATGGAGGCACTGGAGGGGAATCCAAGCAGGAACCTCAATGCCAGGGATATCAAAAATAAAGAGAGATTTATTAGCAGTGAGTAAAGTGCAACCTCGGCATCATTTTTCCAGTCAGGAGCCGTGTAAATGGTGGGAGACAAGTCCAAGGCAGAGCTGGAGGGCAAGGGGAGGGCAGGCCCGGAGCAGGGATGTGCTAAGAGGATACAAAACCTGTACAAGTGTTCAGAACACAGTGAAAGAAGAGCGGATGAATTATTTACAGCTCCAGCTGGTTACAGGAGGCTGAAGGCCCATGGGCTTCCACAGGCTGGGAGCAAGGAAAGGGGCTGAGGTGTGGGCCCTGAGCTGGCATCCAGCTGGTACAGACAGATGGGACCGTCCTCCAGCATCAGGCTCTGAATGCACTGGGAGATGTGGGTGGTGCTGCAGCATGGCTGCTGCTCCCCCAGGGAGCATCCTCATTTCCCCTTCAGAGACACCCAGCACATGCTGCTACCTCGGGAATTCCAAAGGGATCTGCTCTGTTTACCAATAGGGGCATTGTTCTTGCCAGGGCCTTCAGCTTGCCAGGGCATCAGAGCTTTGTTCCCCCATCCCTGGCAGTGCTCAAGGCCAGGTTGGACACAGGGGCTTGGAGCAAGCTGCTCCAGTGGAAGGGGTCCAGGCCCATGGCAGGGGTTGGGTTGGGGCTGGATGAGCTTTAAGGTCCCTTCAACCCAAACCAGGCTGGGATTCCATGACTTAGAACCCACCAGCAAAGACCCTGGAGCCGAAATGCAGCAATGGATGCGTGACCCTTTCAGCCCAGGCCCACCTGTTCCATGCCAGAGCTGCTCCCTGGGTCATGGTCCCACCAGTGTGAAGCTGCAGCCCAGTTGGATCCTTTCTTCTACCCACAAACCCCTTCCATGGGAGGCCCTGAGCCACATTGGGCACTGCTGAGCTCGCTGTTGCCTTGCCTGTGCTGTCACCCTCACCAGCACACCAGAACAGAAGGAGTTTAACAGGGCACAAAGGACAGCACAGGCAGAGAATGGTCACCCAGGGAATGACCCAGCCTCTTTAGGAGCAGAGCGACCTGGAGCACTTGGGAGGGTGGAAGGTGGGCACAAGGGCAGAGCTTTAGCCACCCTGTTGGATCCAGCCTGTTGCTGGAGACAGGTTGGAGCCACGTGGCTCTGATCCACTCTCCCATCCAGCCAGCAGAGCATGGATCAAGTTGGAAGCTCAAGCTTGTGTCTGGTTCCTCCCCTGCCATGAGTGGGTGAAGGTCAGGAGCGCAGAGCAGATGGGGCTGTTCTCCCAACGCTTGGACCGCTGGTGGTGAACAGCGTGGTCCTGAAGAGCACACACAGCCCCTCACAGAGGGGGAAGAGGCTGCACTGGCCTGGGATGCAGCCATGAATGTGCTTGCAGAGCCCTCTTGCCACCTCAGCCTATGGATCTGGCACAGGAGGACTACTGCTGCTCAGTCTTGACATGGTCCCCGACCATCCTCCTGTGGTAGGTGGCCAGGAAGATGTCGTTGTCCCGGGGGCAGTCGCGGTGGCAGGAGCACATCTTGATGAACATCATCTTGCGCTGGAAGAAGTCCCCCTCGGGGCAGCGGAACTCCACCTCCACCGTGCTGGTGAGGTACGGGGTGCAGCAGCGCCCGTCCGTGCAGCTCCCGCAGAACCTGGGCCGGTAGGAACGGGAGCTGGTGCAGCCCGAGAACTCAAAGCGGAGGCTCTGGCGGGGCTTTGGGGTCCGCACGCACTTCCTCCCCTTCTGAGGAGAGAGCAGATGGGTTAACGAGGACGTGATGGTCCCATGAATCATTGGATAGTTAGGGGTGGAAGGGACCTTAAAGCTCACCCAGTTCCAACCCCTACCACGGGCAGGGACCCCTTCCACTAGAGCAGCTTGCTCCAAACCCCTGTGTCCAACCTGGCTTTGAACACTGCCAGGGATGGAGCATTCCCACCTTCCTTGGGCAACCTGTGTGAAGGGTCCACCTAGGCCTGTGCTCCATCATCAATAGCGAGTGTGAGCACAGAGCCTCACACCCCACAAGCACTCACTTAGGTACCCCCTGGCATCCCTGTCCCCAGGGCTGGTACCTTGGTTTTGTCCACCGGGAGGTCACAGGGCCGGACCATGCAGAGCCGGGTCTCCTTCTCCAGGCGGCACTGGGGGTTGTTGTTGGTCACCCGTGCAGAGATGCCCATGCCACAGCTCTTGGAGCAGGCGCTCCACTCCGTGGTCTGCACCAAGCAGTTCTCCTGCAGGTTATTCAGCTCTGGCTTGTGTGCTGGTTGCTCCCTGAAAACTGAGCCGCAAGGCAAGGATCAGCGCTCGGGACAACGTGTGGGATGCTCTCACCTTGATGGAACTCTTGAGGAACCAGCAAAGGGCTGGTCCACCCCATGAGCTGCTCTGATGAAGGATGCAGCCAAGTGCGGGCACGTTTCCTACCACATCCCAGCTACACTATCAGAGGGTGTGTGAACCTCCCTGCAGCATCACTGAGGTCTCACCTTGACACATCTGGAGTTGAGCACTTGCTACTCACACACAGAGAGCAGCCACCACCAGCCCCAAAGCAGACACAAGTCAGAGCCGCGACCCAAAGGCGCTTTGGGTCCATCCCCTGTCCCCATCCCATGCACCCACCGCTCACCCGCCATGGCTGTGTCCAAGCGGTTCTCCTCGCTGCCCTCCGCACAGACCCACTCCTCGCAGCACTTGTTGTGGACCTTGACCCTCCGTGGGTTGGGGCACTCGGGGGACGGCAGGCGCAGGTCATCGGAGCAGAGCGGGATGCAGCCGATGGCCCCGTCCATGCAGATGCACTGCAGCTTGCAGCTGGGCTGGAAGCTCTCCCCGTTGTGGTAGATCTTGCCCAACAGGTCACATGTTGCACCCTCGTGAGCTGTGGGAAGGAGGAAAGGAGCTGAGGAGATGCCAGGGCAGGTTAAGATGGAGCTGAGGAACAGTTCCTGCCCCACAGGGTGCTCAGGCATTGGAACAGGCTGCCCAGGGCAGGGCTGCAGGCACTGGCCCTGCAAGGGTTCACACACCAGGGAGACGAGGCCTCAGTGCCATGGGGCAGGGATGGCCTTGGCACTGCTGGGAATGGTTGGATTGGATGAGCTGAAAGGGCTTTTCCAACCTGGTTGATTCTAGGATTCTATGTCTACAGGAGGGAAGTAACGCTCTGGTTTGTGACCTCTTTGGCTCCTCTGTGATGTGCGAGTCTGTTCTTCCTTCCAGCCACAGCTTCTCTGACTTCCCTCTGTTCCGATCTCCAGCTCTCCCATCCCCAGCCCTCCTGAGAGCCATTCACTCCTTCCCAATACAACTTCCATGAGCAAAACAAGGAACCACCACAACCTCCGACACCAGGAGCCATTTGCCGCCCATGGGCACCGGCAGCGCTCCCAAGGTCTGACATCCAGAGCAGTCCAAATTCTTCCAGTGGCAGTTTTCCAGCCAAAACCTCGTAGTTGATTGAGAGTTTCGCAGGCCCGGATCGATGTCAGGGATGTTTCCCAAGAGAAACAAGGGAAGTGTTTCAATTGGCTATCAAAGATTTCCCTTAGGCTCTTACAAGAGCTCAACCAAAATCCCTGTTGGACTGTATCCACAGGGGGAAGCTGTTTGCTCAGGCAATTATTATAGATACTATAAAGATGGAGATGAAACCTTCTGATATCATGGAAGTGGGAAGTTTTGGTGCATTTCAATAACTCCTGACAAGTTCTGTAAGGATATTTTTTGCATTTCTTCTGGGTTTTTTTGGTCTTTTCAGCCTGAAATGTTGCAATCGCCGTGGTTCACGGGACAGAAATCCTGCTTTTGGCCACTTCTCCTCAGCTGCTGATGCTTGCAATCCTGACCCTTACAAAACAAGCCTCTATTGGGAAGTTCCCAACACGAAGGGTTCTTGGCTGCTTGCAGGGGCTTACCAGGAAACCTGATCTATTTTCCCCTTCGTCCTGCTCGCCCGTGGGATATTGTCTCAGGCAGAAAGTGCTTGGAGCAAACAAGGAGCAAGAGCCTCTTTCCATCCCACCTACTCCTTGAGGGGACACAAATCCTCCCAGGCTGCTGCCGCTGCGGTTCTGACCAGAGCTGGACCTCAACTTCCAACTCTTTTCAATGCCATTGGGATAAAAATACTCCCGAGCTCCTACTTCGAAGTCCCAAAGCCTCACTTTTTCCATGGAAATGGAAGCCATCTGCTTTCCCTCTCTGCAACCATTCATGCTTATTTTTAAACCCTCTCTCAGTGTTTTCTAGCCCTGTCCCTTCCCAGGGAACCGGTTGTGCTGTTCTCCCAGCCCAGAACAGCCTGCTCAGGGCTCTGGTCTGTTTTCAAACCTCAACCCTTCCGTCATGCCCTTCCTTACCCTCCAATGACCTCACTTTCCCCTCGACCGGATCCAATTAAAGCACCACGATGGATTGCCCCAGTGGAATGGGACAACTCCTTATTTACCAGCCCCGCCGGGCACCTCCCGTCCCGCCAAGGAGACTTTTGCCCTTTGCCACAGGGACTATGGCAGAGTTCCCATTGCTGAGCTCTGCCAGCTCCCTGCACCCAGCCAGGCTGCCCGAACACCCTCAGGCTCTCCTGCTCCACGCTTCCTACAGGATCCTATTTACCTTCCTGATAGTCCAAGGTCTCTGCAGGAAGGGAAGGATTCATTTGTGATGAAATGCTGCTAACTGAGATTACATTAACCAAACACAGCAGTTTTCACCCCAATGGCTCCCTTCCTGTCTCTTCTGGTGAGAGCTTTGTGATCATCCCCAACCTAGAAGCTCATCCCACGACACCTGAACACCGCTCTGCTCCTTTCTGCTCCCATCACATCTCTCTGGTTTCTCTGCCTGCGAGTACTCTCTTCTCTGTTCAGAGGCAGGGATCCCTCCCTGTATTTATTCATTATTCACAGAATCCCAGCCTTGTTTGGGTTGGAAGGAACCTTAAAGCTCCTCCAGCTCCAACCCCTGCCACAGGCAGGGACCCCTTCCGCTGGAGCAGCTTGCTCCAAGCCCCTGTGCCCAACCTGGCCTTGAGCACTGCCAGGGATGGGGCAGCCACAATTCCACCCTCAGCCTCCTCCATTGCCTCCAAAATCCCCCATCTTCCAAGGGATCAGTGTGGACACCACAAAAATACCACCCAAGCACATTATGGCCCAAACCCTCCATCCAGTTTAGGAAGACGTCCCGGTCTGTGTCCACCTGGGATTCCTGCCATGAAAACCTTCATTTCTCATTTAAAGGCAGGAGGGGCAGTTGTGATCTTCAAGTCTGACTTTCAAACAGAAGGGATATGGGGGGGATGTCCCCCAAATCTTTGTTTCAGACCCTGTGTCATGGAGAACACGAATCATTTGTATTAGAAAGGGCCCCAGTCTTCATGTGGAGTCTGAGGTGGAGCCTGCTCCATGCTCCTGAGTAAGTTGTTCCAGTGATTTATCCACCTTTACTCCACAAACAGACACCTCATTTCCAGTCTGCACCAGGCAGTCAACAGTTTACACCCACTGGATGTTATCCCACCTACATCCATCTCCCTCAGCTCCCAGGTTTACCCATGCTTACACAAGGGAGCTCGTGGGGCAATAACTGGTGGAGGAAAACAAAACGACCTCACAGAACTCCTCCTAGGAATGAACAAAACACCTCCTCCGAGCTAAATTCATCATTTAGAGTCAAACCCCAAGCGTATGCGACTCCAGAGGTGCGCCATGCAGGGGCCCATCGCTTCCCAACGTGCTCATGTTGGCTTTCCAGGCAGAGGAGCCTGGGTTTTGAACAGGGAGTGGGAGACCCAGGAGATCATCAGGGGTTTTTCCTCTACACCGAAATCATTTTTGCCTGCTTTAAAACCAGCAACTGAACAAACCAGACACAAGGCAACCGGATTTTCCTTTGCTGGCTGAAAAGAGGCAGCAGCAGAGAAAACGGCTCTATTGAGCTGAGCTCTTAGGCACAAGCTCTTCCCTGTGAGGGTGCTGAGGCGCTGGCACAGGGTGCCCAGAGAAGCTGTGGCTGCCCTATCCCTGGCAGTGCCCAAGGCCGGGTTGGACACAGGGGCTTGGAGCAAGCTGCTCCAGTGGAAGGGGCTGGAGCTGGGTGAGCTTTAAGGTCCCTTCCAACCTGAACCGTTCCCTGATTCCATGCTGTGTATTTACCTGGCTCGGTAAGTCTCATTTCTACATCCACACTCTTTTTGCTCAGCTCTTGCATTGAAGCATTGAGTGCAAAACGCCAACCCCCAGTGCAAGGTGGGGAGATTCGACAAGAGACACTTCCCAGCCCAATTCCAGCCTGGAGGCATTCACCCACAGGCACTACGGGATGAGCGGATGTCTCCTACCAACTTCAGAGGGACAAAGGAGCATCCTAAACCCCACTTGTGCCTTTGCCGAGGAGGAAGCAGGTTTTGTGTGTGTGTGTGTGCATGTTGGTACCAGGGAACCTGCGGGCTGTCAGGGCTGCGGGATGCGGCTCCAAGCTCTGCAGGGAATTCCGGCGCTGCCAGGGGTCTCCCGAGGTCGCGGTGACCCCGCTCTCACCTAAGCAGATCCCGCTGCCTCTGTGGATCTTGGCGAAGTCGCAGTAGAGCCCCTTGTGATGGTCGCAGGGCTGCTGCAGGGAGCAGAGCTCGCCCAGCTGCCGGGCGCACACCTTGCAGCAGCCGCAGGCATCCAAGACGTGGCTGGTGCCGGCGGGGCACTGCGCAGGCTGCGAGGGGCACTGGCACGGGTACGGGCAGGGCTGCGGCTCTACCTGCAGGGCAAACAAGGCATGGAGAGAATGAGTTCCGCAAGGCAGGGGGGTGAGAAACAGGATCCTGCTGCAAGCAACCCGGGGAGAGGTGGGGAGAACCTCACCCCCCCTCCTGCTGCAGCTCCCGGCGCTGAGCTCCTCCTCATGCCCAGCTCCTTGAGGCTCAAGGGAAAATAAACCCCAAAGGTGGCTCTGGGAAGCCATGGCCAAAGCCAACAGAACAAGCAGGGGCTTGGATCCCCCGTGTGACTCAGCCCCATTGCTTCCCTGGAAGCAAGGAAATAGGAGCTATTGTTGGGAAGCAATTCCCAGCTCTTACGTAGAAGGAGAAGGCATCAAAGGCTGGAGCAGCATCATTAGGCCCAGCTGAAGGTGGAGAATTAAGGTGTGTGGTGAAAGGACTTGCCCAAAGTCCTTTTAGCAGCACCAAACCCCAATCCTAAAGCTCCAAGTCCTGTTTTGTCCTTGGATCCCATCCTCCCTTGGCTATTCCCAAAGGTGCATCCCCTCCTCTCCCCTTTGCAGAGGACACAACCACCCTTGGGACCTTGTGGATCTGCTTCTGCCCACTTGTGAGGCTTTGGAAGTGCTGGGCACCTCCTGAGTGCTTTATGGCACTCGAGATGCTAAACAGAGCTCAGGCTCTGGCTGAGGAGGCTGAGCTCCTTCCAGGGTGCTTTAAACACTCCAGTAATTCCCTCTGCAGCATCTTCATCCTGAGCCAGCCTGGATCAGACACAGCCTTGGCGCCGGATGTGCCAAGATGGAAAAGCACAGCTATGAAGGGTGCAGAGCACATGGTTTCTAACCAACGAGCTCCCCAAAGCATCCAGGTACCAGCCCTGGCCTGGCTCTCTGTGCTGTTTCTGCCCATTAACGTTCTCCAGGTAGCTCAAGGGGACACAAGAGCACTGCTCCAGCTCGCAGTGCTCTGATGCTGCACCCAACCCAGGGGCGGATGCACCCCTTGCACATAGATGGTGCCAGCAAACCCCTTTGGGATCCTGCCTTGCTGTGAGCTGGGTGAAGAGGGAAGCACCCAACAGGGCAGAACCTCACAGCTCCATCAGCAAGAGCCAGGCAGGGAGAGGGGCTTTTCCAGGCAGCTGGAATGAGCCTGAGGGCAGCCAGGGGGGAAACCAGGAACCAAGGCCAAACGACTGTGTTGCTACAGCTCTGTTTGCACTCATTATGTCCCATCCAGCCCCTGCTTGTGAAACAGCTTCCTTGGATATTGTGTTTGTCACTAATAACAGCAGGAAAGCTTTTCCAGCTGTTTCAGCTGTTGCTCCAAGCAGCTGCTCTGTCTGCCTTGGGCTCACGTGGGGTCAGGAGATGCCAACTGCTTTGTTCTGCAGCAACAACCAGCACGGTGCAGTGCAGGACAGGCACCAGCCACAACCTCAACTCACACAAATCAGGGTCATCAAATCCCAGCCTGGTTGGGGTGGAAGGGACCTGAAAGCTCACCCAGCCCCTGCCACTTCCCCTAGAGCAGCTTGCTCCAAGCCCCATCCAACCTGGCCATGGACACTGCCAGGGATGAATCCTCCCGGAGTCTCACCCTGTTCGGTGGGAATCAGCAGGAACTCCAAGCACAAAGGGCTGTTGGAAGCCAGCCCCTCCTGCCTGTATCCCAGCTGCTCCCAGAGCCGCTTGGTGGGAGCCAGCACATCCCTGGGATCAGCTCCCGACCACAGAGGGCATTAAAAGCCACTAAAAACACAGCAGTGCTTTCCGACTGCGCTTCATGCAGGCAATCACTGCAGCTTCCAAAAGGATGTGTTATTCGACCACGGATGAGAGGGAGGGGGGACGTCCCTTGTACAGGGCCTATATTAAGATGCAATCCATGCACTTGAAACAACTAAGGACGGGCAGCGTTTTCCAATGCGGCGTCAGCCGCAGACCCTCTCAAAATAGCCCTGCTACTGAAAACCAAATCAAAACGGCCTCTCTCAGGGTAACAGGGAATGCAATGGAGTCAAACCCAGCTGGGTTTTCCTTCTCGGCTTCATTAATCATTGTCGGTGCTGTTTACTTCCTTTAATAACTCACCCCAGGAACTTGACCATTGGGTTTTACCCCCTGTTCACTTCCTCCTTGTGTCACAGCTGCTTGAAAAGCACCTGGACCCAGATCTCCAGCCACTGGAGGCCTGCCGGGTGACTGCATCCAACCTGCCAGCAGATACATGGCTTAAAAGGCCCAATTCCCCCGTATCCTCATGGCATTCCCAGACTTCCTAGTGCAGACGCGCCTCTTCCTCACCCGCTCCGGTGGCTCCAGGGTGTGCTGCAGCTCCTGGTTTTATGGCTGAGCAAAGTCAGCTTCTCCTATTTATAACCCCTGCTCCAGGCCCAAGAGAGGAGAGAATGAGCTGAGCTGTGCCCTGGCTCACAGGGAGCCCGGGAGAGCTCCTGCAGCTGGGAACAGTCAATGCTGAGCCCCGTTCCAGGACTTCCCTGTTACTGAAGTGGTTCCCACAGCAGTTTTAAGTAGGATAAATAAGGACATGGAGCTGCTGGAGCGAGGCCATAGGGATGCTGCGAGGGCTGGAGCAGTTCACTATAGCCTTGACCCTGTTCCTGTCGAGGTTTGCAGAACAGAACCAGTGTTAGAGATCAAGGTGATGGGATGAGAAGTGCTGACACCTGGAATATCAGCTCCGCCTGCTCCCGGCTCTGCTGGCAGCTCTCCTATCGATTCCCCACGTGTGGATTTACCACTCCCAGGAGCGGTGGCCAAGCCCCAGTGGGAGTGAAACCATCTGCCTGGAGGATTCCCTTGCCTGTGCTCCATGCATGTTCTCCTCCAGCGGCTCCCAGGTCCCATCTGCTCAGCAGACAAGACACAACAAGCTTCCCCCCAGCTGCCAGCACCAACCCCACTTACCTGGGGAGGAGGAAGGGGGGAAGAAGTGAGAGCCTTCTTCCTGCTTCCCTCACAAAACCCCCTTCCCTCTGCCCCTCGGGAAGGCAGCAGTGGAGGGGCAGGAGCTCACACCATTCAGTGTCACTTCTATGCCATTGCCAGGCTTCCCTGTCCTGACAACGTCCACAGGAGCCCAGGGAACCAGCTGAGGCCAAACCAAAGAGGATTTGGGTTCATCATGACTGCATTCAAAGGGTTGGGAGAGACCTGGAGCAGAGCTGGCTGTGCACAAAGTGCTCCAGGAGCCAGGGGTGAGCGCTGCAAGGTACAAGTACCACCACGAACGCATCGCTGGTTCCCTCTCACACTGCAGGGCCGGCAGCAGATGAGGCCGCCGAGACCCAGCTCTCCCTCCATCCCAGGCTCCTGAGGCTGCTGCACCGCACCCTGTTATAGGAGAGACAAGAACCGCTGCCCCCATGGCACAGATGTGCCCAGGCTGAGCTGAGCACCCCTCCAGCAGCCCTGGTCCTGCCCTCTGCTCCGAGCAGCACAGAGCCAGGAGGAGCAGCTCAATCCCCTTGCTTGAGCCCCTGAACACCCCTCGTGGAGCCCAAAGACAGGCAAAAGTCCCATTTTCACTGGCTCAGTGTGATGAACACAAGGAGCACCCCAACTGCAGGGGTTACCTTGGCTGATGGCAGCACTGGGTCCCAGGACACCTTTCCTGGCAGGAAAGGAGCTGGCACACGCCAAGCGCTGCCGGGAGCAATGCACCAGCCAGGCGTTTACTGCATGTGTCAGCAAACAACCCCTGCGAGGCACCGTGCCCCTCTGAACCCACTTCCTCATCCATCCAAAAGGCACTCACTGCAATTGAGATCCATTCGTGACTGCAGCCATGTCCCTGCTCTCACTGGCACTGTAATAGCACACAAAAGTCCTAAGCAAAACCGGCTGCTCCGGAAAGCACTTGTAGTAACACCAAACCAGGCTCAAATACTGCTCTGGAGAGGCAGCATCTGCTTGGGATGCTTGGCTTTGGGAGCACACGGGTGGGTTCAATGGCAGCAGGGGAAGGATGGTGCTGGTAAGGAGCTGGGATACGAGGCTTTTATTCCTTGCAGTGGCATAAACCCAGTGACTTCAGTCTCTCTGCTCTCCCCCTTGCAAACCAGGGCTGGCTTCCAGCAGCCACGAGTGGAGCGACACCAACTCCATCCCCATCTGCCAAGAGCTCTGGGATGCAGGGGCTGATTCAGGGCTGCCCTCAGGACCCCGCAAGAGGGGCAGGTGGCAGCCGAAAGCATCCGCATGCATCTAAAGCGAGGAGCTGGTGCCGCGCGGTACGTACCCAGCCAGGAGCGAGGAGGAGGAGGATGCCCAGGGTGCAGGTCAGGGTCCCCCGGCTGCCGGCCATGCCGAGCCGAGCGGAGGGGAGCATCCAGGCTGCCGGCGGGCTCGCTCCTTCTCCTCCGAGTTCCTCCTCTCCCTATGGAGCAAGGCGCGCACCAGCTCCTCTTTAAAGAGGCTGCTGGAAGGGGCGGGCCCCGCGCTTGAGTGACAGCCTGGGGAGCAGGAGGCTTGGGTGCAAGGGAACGGCCCGAATTCCCGGGAATAGGAGCGGATCCCTGCGCTCTCCACATGGGTAAAGCCAAGCGCAGTGCAAGCCGGGTTATCCTTTCCTTTTCCCTCTTAATTCCAACAGTAGGAAGCTCTCCTGACACATTCCACACACACACACACACACCCTTCCTCATCTACACCCGTTCCTTTCTGGCTGCAAGAACTTAGGGCATCGATAAGCAGAGCTTTGTGATCCTCTTCGGTGCTGCAATAAGCAAGGGCTTTGTGAGATGCGATCGGGTCCCATCCCTGCCCGTGCATCACCCACACGGTGCTGCCAGCTCCAAGAAATGGAAGTTTCATGACTTAAAGCTCCAAGGCAATGAAAAGCTGTGGGGTGAAGGTAACAGTTCCCTCCAAGTGCTTTATTTCCACCTCGGGATTGATGCTGGATACCATGCATTTTTATCCTGGGGCATGATCCTTTCTGTTTGGTGCTGCAATACAGACCCGGGCTCCTGCACAGCCTGCACAAAAAGACCTTTAGTTTATGACAGGGTTGGTTTGTGTATTAAAGAGTTGGTTTGTTTATTCCCAAGCAGCAAGCAGGAATGCCGCATGGAAGGATGCGGATCAGGAGAGCAGCAGGGGGCACTCTTAGTCCTCGCTGGCTGGGGGGTGACAGGCTGGGGACCGGACGGGAATCATCTGTGCTGCACATGGAGATGGAGCCTTGGAGCCAAGGCTTGGAGCAAGCTGCTCCAGTGGAAGGTATCCCTGCCCTTAGCAGGGCTTGGGACTGGGTGAGCCTTAAGGTCCCTTCCAACCCAACCCAGGCTGGGATTCTGTGATCCCTGCACTTCTTTTGGTCCAGTGTAAAGCGAGCGGCAGGAGCACAAGCAGGAAGCACCGCACTGCGCAGCCCCGGCCCCATCTCAGCAGAGTGCTGGGAAACAGGACAGGAGATGGAATAAAACACACGGAGGGAGTAATGGGTCATTCGAATTCAGCCCCCTGCCTGCCTGCCTCCACGGGCAGAGCTGCTCAGCTGGGCTTCAAGCCCTGCATTTAACTCGGGTCCTTTCCAATCCCTGTGCGACACCGGAGCAGCCTCCACTGCTGAAAACACTTGGAAAGCCCTTGGGATTGGGGGCTGGAGAGCATTAGCACAGTGCAAACCACCTCAGAGGTGCCTCCTGCTCCTCTTCCATAAGACCAGGGATTTCACAATCATTTCTTACCTCTACAATTGTCACAACAAAGGGTTTTGTCTGCACACTAAAGACTGAGTGCAAATACCCAGTGCCCCAGAGCAGCACGGAGCTAAGGCAGTCTAGCTGGATATGCATTCCTTCCCCTTTCCAAAGGCTTGGCACCCTCAGCTATGTTGATACCTAAAATTAGCAGCTCACATTTTGCAGGATGTTCTCCCACTGCTTGTAAATGAGACAGGGATAAAGTGCAGCCACACACCTCTGGTCTCAGACAACACGAATCTAAACCACAGCTGGATTCAAGCCATGTCATGGAACCACAGAGTGGCTGGGTTGGAAGGGACCTTAAAGCTCCTCCAGCTCCAACCCCTGCCACAGGCAGGGACCCCTTCCACTGGAGCAGCTTGCTCCAAGCCCCTGTGTCCAACCTGGCCTTGAGCACTGCCAGGGATGGGGCAGCCACAGCTTCTCTGGGCACCCTGTGCCAGCGCCTCAAGGACAAGCATAAACTGGAGATCCTTGCAGCCGTGGTCACTGGGACAACCAGAACCACCCTCAGTGCTGTCAGCTGAACTGTTCACCCCACCAGACATGCCCCTTGCTAAGAATCAAGAGGAGAACATGAAGGTTGAGTGACTCCGAATGATCACAGGGAGGAAACACCCAGGTTAACACCGATTTGTGGCTGTTCCTTTTGCCTGAGTTGCCTCAAGTGAAGGGATAAAGATGTCAACCCTGCTTAAAATCTCCCCCAAGCAAAGAACAGTGGGGGTTCGATTCACCTGGTTCTGTTCCTCTGGGCACTCTCCCCATGCCAACCAGCGGCATTCCTGGATTTACAGTAATTAAGGGAAGAAGACATTCAGATGATTGCCAGAAGTCCTGCAAGGCAGAGACTGAAATGAACACAAACACACACAGGGGCTGGCTCAGGGGAAGCTTTTGGCTGCCTGCAGCACCCAAAGTAGAAGCCAGCGCTCGCAGGATGGGAAGGGGAGCGATGCTCACCCAGCCCTCCATGAGCTCAGAGCTGTTTGGGTGGCCACAGGGCACGCTGGTGGCTCTCAGGACTGCTGCTCCCGTTGCAGGGGATCAGAGGCAATCGCTCTCTTTGGCACCCTTCTGATGATGAACCTTGCTCAATGCTGTCAAACAGCAGCAGCGAGGTGCATGCAGTTGGAACACAGGCCTTGCCCTCCCTTCTTCTTCATACCCAGCTATGAGGCCTGCTTGATGCATCCTGCTCACAGGCTCAGGTTAAACTGGTTGCCACCTTTGGGGCCCTGTCTCCTGCTTTTTGCCACCCTCTGTAGCTTGGGGATGAGCTGCAGTTCTGCGCAATGGCCGGGCACTGTCATCCTGCTGCTCCCCTGGTGACACAACAAGTGATGCTTTGATTTCTCCGTGGCATATTACTATAGTAAATACATGGTATGTAACTGTAATATATACATGATATATTACTAATAAAGGAACAAAACCCATCAGCATCTCTCAAGGCAAGGTTGGGAAGGATTCTGCAGGTCCATGTGCCTTGAGGCAGGACAGAAGAGCCTCCTCAACATGCCTTTGGGCCAAATGAAGAGCTGAGAAGGTCTCCTCCAGCCCTGTTCTCCAGTTAAAGCTCAGTGCTAACTCAGCGTCTGGCTTGAGGGACATCTGGGGTCAGACTCATCCCATCTAAGCCTTTGGTGCTTAATTCAGGCATCTACTTTAGAAGCCTAAATAGTCTCTCTTTACCATCAGTGGAGAAGGACCAAAGCTCCTGAACTGCATCCAATGATCCCTATCTCTGTTGCCCCATCAGTATCACAAGGTCGTTGCTGTAAACTCTCAAGAGAAGGTGTCCTATGAAGGCAGCACCAGAGCTCAGCAGTGGGCCCGGCAGGAAAACCCACCCCTTCCCAGCCCAGCCCAGCCTTGGGATGAGATCCTGCCTGCCGGGAAACACGCAGTGGCTTCAGCAGAGCCAGGGTTCCCCTCTCTGCCTGTCTTGGCAGCTCCTGCAGCCCCGAGGGCTCGCTGCTGTGTCCACACTGAGGGCTGTCAAGCAGGGAGCAGATTCCATCCGCGGCTGCAGAGCTCACGGGTGCAGCCTGCAGCTATTTCCGTGCTGGGAGGAACCCTCCATTGTGCTTGAGGGTTGATTGTGCAGTGGAAGCCTTGTCAAGGGACACAGGGCATGGGATGGGTGGGGAGCTGCCCATGTCCTGGTAAAGGATGTCAACGAGCAGGGCAGCAGCACCACACGGTCCCCCCTGCCTGACCCTGGGCAGCTACAGCCCCTTCAAAGAGCAATGGGAAAGGGACTGTGGGCACAGCTTGTCCCCTGGCAGGACCATGCCTGGGGGCAGCATGGGCTGTGCAGACCTGTCCATGGGCACCAGGCTGTGCTCATGCAGGCGCTGCGGGATCCCTGGGCTCAGCATCCACATTCCAGGTCCATGGGGACCCTGAGGGCAACGCAGGCGATGCTTCAGGGCATCACCCTGTGCCTCAGGGTTTGCCAAGGAGCAATAAAAGACCAGTGCAGACCAGCACAGGCTCCACATGGTCGTGTAAGGAGCTCCTGAGACCCAGAACAACTGCAAAACTGGGATGCAGACGTGAGTCACCATCACAGCCAGGAGCACGGGTGCCAAGGCATTGGCTTGCACTCAACTGCAGGAGGAACATGCCCTGGGAGGAAGCAGGCAGCTGCACCCACTGCTGTAGTGGATGCTTCCTTGGCTTTTTCCACTTCTTAACTTACTGCTGCTTAATGATCCTGAAGGAAAACTGCAGGGAGGGACGGCATGATTAAGGTGACTCAGACAGGCTCGTTTAAGGAGGCCTCCTGATCTACAGGACTCCTTTGGTGCACAGCTCTGGTCTAACTGAAGAGCACTGTGTCTTGCATGGGATTCGGCCCTCATGACGCCTGCACAGATGAGGTACCAGAGGATGTGCTCAGGGTTGTGAAAGAGAAGGGAGTAATGGGAGGTGTTTACTCACTGGGTTCTGCACCCCCCGAATAAGCACCCACTCTGCCTAAGACCCCATCTCAGTCTCCCCTCTGGCAGGTTAAAGCCATTCCCACCTAAGCTCCCTGTCCTGCAATGCCGTGCTCAGCCCCTCAGCCAAAACAGCTCTGCTGGAACCAACAGGGTCTTCCCTGCTTCATGCACACCTCAACAGGCAGCAACAGGTCCCTGAGCACTGCCAGCCCGGTAGGACCTGGAGGGGTGGGTGGCCTACCTGGACTTGTGTGCATCTCTCATCAGGGAGCCGGGATTCCAGCAGGAGCCTGCCCACACCTTTCCCATTCAGGCTTTGGTGGAATTCCAGCTCATTCCATGGAACCAGTGACTCATCCCGGTGGGGTCCTCCTGCAGCTGAGCCCAGTGCAGAGGATGGGGAAGAGGGGTGGGCTTCAGAGCCCGAGACGCATGCAAGTCAGCAGGGTCTGCCCGTTCAGCCTGTTCCCGGCTGGCACACACCAGTCCCAGCATAGGAACCCTGCACCAGCTTTCCAGCCCCTGTGAGCCAGCCCTCACAAAGGGCTTGTGCCTCCAGAGAGGCAGGGACTTGCCTCAGCTGAAGGGATGCTCCCCCTGCAGTGGGATGCAGACACCTCCACAGTGAGCTGTAAAGCTGACTGCTGGTGAAGGACCAGGATCTGCCTCCAAAGGCCTGTACAGCCTGATGAGAAACGACTTGGGAGATGCTAAGTGTGAGACTTCCATTTACATGTTCCGGATCCTTCATGTCTGGCCCTGGCACACACCTGTGGGTGATGTCTCTTCCCTTACTAATAGAAGTTTCACATCAGGAATGTTGAAGAAGAGCCAAGCCCAAGCTCCAGCAGCAGCCCTGTGCCAGAATGCTTTGGTTTTACACCACGTTAGAAGGAAAGAGGCTGTATTTGAGCCATCATTGCCTGCAGCCAGGCTGAACCCACCTGAGCTGAGCAAGGTGAACCAACCTGTGTGGGGTCTCGAGAGGGGCATTCCCATGAGTGGGCTCAGTGCCTTGCTCCTGGGCTCCCCTGCCTGCATGCTGGGTGCTGTGAGCGGCTTCTCCCTTCCCTTGGTCCCTCACCCTGAGCAGTCTCCAGAGCTGTCTTCCCCAGGAGCTCAAGTGATGCTAAACCCCCCCTGTGACACGTTTCCAGGCGACAGCTTTATTAACTAACGATGGAACACTGCTTGTCCTGCTGCAATCACTGCATCTCTCCCACCATATCCTGTACAGGGAGCATAGGATTTCTGCTATAAACCTGCTGAAACCACTGCAAGCTCACAGCATCTTTTCAGGATGGCTTTTGCCATGGATCTTTGATGTACCCACTGCTGACAAAGCAACCACCAGCACAGGCTGGGAACCCTTTACAGTCTGGGCTCTTCCATCCCACAGACGAAGAGGTTTGATGCAGCCTCAGCCTGTTCTTGTTGTTGTTGTTTGAAAGGGATGGTTTGAACCCATCCTTTTCCTCTCTCCAGTTGAAGTTGTTTCACCCTCAGAAGCATGATATCAGCTGGCAGGGAGACGTGGCTGGAAGCACACTGTCGGCGAATAAGATCCAGTTGTTTTTTCCCAATCCGATCCCTGCAATGCAGCCGTGAGCCAGGTAAAGGAAAAGCTGGAGCTGGTTCCATTTCTGTGCCAAATAGCCCCGAATCATCTTTACTCGGATGCCTCTTTAGGCAGTGATTTCGCAATGCTCTCCCTTGTGCATTAGGCTGGCAATGAATGAGCTGCCTGGCAGAGACAGGCGGATGTGTCAGGGCAAGAGGCTTGCTCAGAGAGCAGGTAGTGGGGATCCTCAAATCACTGCAGTTGTGAGCCCGAGGCGTCCTGACCTCAGGAAAGGGGATGGGTGAAATGGAACCTATGGAGCAAGGGGGTAAGGGAAGAAAAGCGGCTTCTTCCCTCCCTGCTGCCAGGGCAGCTCTTGGTCACCTGGCACTCGACACCTTCAAACCCCACAGCAAGGCGCTTGGTTCTGGCATCAGGCATTGGAGCTCTGGGTGTCCCTGATGCTCCCAGTGGGGAATCACAACCCAGCTGCATGGACTCGCCAATGCCATCGCCACCTTCCTGCCAGAACCTGCCCGCTCCGTGTGCAAGGCCTCGGGAGCAGTGGAATTCCTCCTCTGCCATGCTCATCCTCCTCCGGAGGAAGCAGCGAGGGCCAGGGCGCAGCTCGAAGTTCGCTGTGCCCCCGTGCGGATCCTTTCCTAGGACAAAGGAAACACATGGGATGGCTTCCAGCTTCCCAAGCTCTGCTCAACACAACAGCAGCTCTGTCCGTGCTGCTGTGCTGTGGAGCAACAACGGGAATGAGGCATTCCCATGCGCCCACGGGGACAGCTCTACCGGAGCACACAGAGCTCGTGATGCTGCTTTAAGCCTCAGATGTATCTCAATGGGATCTCGGCTGTGCTGAGGAAGAGGGAACCCTTGAAGCACCTCCTGACAAGGACAGAAAACTCCTTTTCATCCTTCCCAGGAGCTAAAATCAGAGGGGAAAGCAGGAATCTTGTGGCAGGCAAATCCCCCACAACAAAAGGGCCTCAGGAACAGAAGCAGGAGGTTCAGGTGATCCTGCACAGACAGCAAGGAAGGCAGAACTTACCCCAGCATCCCTGTGGCCACTGCACAGAGTTATCCGAGTCCCTGTTTCCATCAGGGGGTGATTTCGGCCGGCAGCGGGGCTCAAGCAATGCTCACTGCAGGATGAACTGCGGAGCTGGCAGCCACAGGGCCCCTCTGCTTTAGGGACACTCATCCACAGCTGCAGCAACGTGCTCTGAGGTACAGCAGAGCATCCGAAGCAGTGGTGCTGTGATCAGCAAGGCTCTCCTGTTCCGGAGGGTTTCTGACCTGTTCTGCTCAGTCAGCGCAGCTCCTGCCCATGTGCCTTGTCATTGAATCACAGAACCATGGAATGGGTTGGGTTGAAGGGACCTTAAAGCTCATCCAGTTCCACGGGCAGGGACCCCTTCCACTGGAGCAGCTTGCTCCAAGCCCCGGTGTCCAACCTGGCCTCCAACACTGCCAGGGATGGGGCAGCCACAGCTTCTCTGGGCACCCTGTGCCAGCGCCTCAGCACCCTCACAGGGAAGAGCTTGTGCCTAAGAGCTCAGCTCAGCCTCCCCTCGGGCAGGTTCAAGCCATTCCCCTTGGCCTGGCCCTACAGGCCCTTGCCCAAAGCCCCTCTCCAGGTTTCTTGTGGGCTCCCTTAAGGCAGGGGGGGCTTCTGTAGGGCAGGGTAAAGCTGCGGGCCCTGATTTCTCGCCCTCCTTGCAATGNGGGCTCCCTTAAGGCAGGGGGGGCTTCTGTAGGGCAGGGTAAAGCTGCGGGCCCTGATTTCTCGCCCTCCTTGCAATGAGCTGCACAGAGCTCTCTGGTTAAACCCCCCCTGAGACAGACCCAGAACTGGAGGTGCTGCTTTAAAAACAACCCCATTAAAGCCAATCCCTTCCCTTCCCTTCCCTGGGGGCTCCCGTAGAAGTGGCAGAGCTCTGCTGGGCTGGGTATTCCTGGCACTGGGAGCCAGGGCAAGTGATGACCTCCAGGGCTGGCTCTGGAGCTCATGGCAGTAGATGAGACCGAGCTCGCAGGTGCTAACACATCCCCCCCCCCCCCCCCCTTGGGGC
>NDXB01017716.1:4715-22557 GCA_002631895.1 Agapornis roseicollis
TTTTTTTTTTTTTTTTTTTGTATTTTAGACTTATTTTGGTTAAATTGACTTAGAAAACTGGACTCTGAGTATCTTGTTTTGAAAATGTTGTCCTCAATCACTGGAAGTTACTAAAGCACGAAATTTAATGTGGAGATGGAAAGGCATCCTTCATGCTGCCTGTCCCTTCAAATGATGTAACAGGGTACTGGTTGAACTGTTCTGATAAAGCTTATCTCAGAATGATTTCAGAGTCAGTGTTGTTGCAGGACTGTTCAAGAGAAAACAGACTGAGAAAGTTACAGATGGCTTAGGAATAAATGGAACAGGCTTGGTGCCTACTTCACAAGCAGGCAAAGGATTAGCTTCAGCTTTATTTCCTCCTTCATTCAGACAGAGAAATATAATGAAGTAAGGGTTAAGGGAACTAAGGTGCTTCCAGAAGAAGATAACGGCTTGCTCTAGGGTGGCTGCCGGCTACAGAAGGGGCAAATCTCTGGATAAAGGGCAGTTCTGTGCCCTGTGCCCTTTATCTCTGGATAAAGGGCAGTTCTGTGCCCCAGTAGCAGTAGTTCATGGGTTTGACAGCCTTTGCTAAATCACTGGAATGTGGTGTTCATGTTGTCAGGAACCCTGGCCTCATCAGAAGGATTCTGCCTGGGATTGTAACACAATGCTAAATGAGCAACCCACTTTTTGAATGTCCACAAGCAGTTTCATGCCTGGGAGGCTCTGGCCTCAAAAACCTTTTTTGGATTCAGGCTTTGATAGTACTTCTGGAGAATAAAACCTGCCATCTAGCTGCCAGCATAACCCAAGAGCTGACACTATTGCTTCTTTTCTCCAGTCTCTCGCTTAATATCTTTTGTCAGATCAGTTGGCTCAATGCTGAAATGAACCCTCAGATCAGATAAATTGAAGTCCTATTGCTCTCATGGTGTGTTTGGATGCAGGAAATGTCCTGCTGGCCAGCACAGCTCATGAGTCCAAATTATGAAACCTGATCATATGTCTGAGCTGCATCATTTACAAGCTTCAGACCTCTCTGCTATTCGCTACATGTTTCATAAGGTTATTGGGAGCTACAACTTATAGAGGAATTGACAGTGAAGCAGCTTCCCTATTTGTACTTGTTAGTTGTGTAAGTTTATGCCAGTTCATAAGTCGCACAGTTTTTGTAGTTTGTCAGAGGTTTGTGCTGAGGAGTAGCTTTGAAATAAAAAACCAAAAAGGAAACATGAGGGAGAAGTAGATGTCTCTTTCACTGTCTGTTGCCTTTACAGCGCAACTTAACATTTTGCAGCAATGCCATAAAATGCACACTCGCTGAACGTGCTGGGCTTTCTTGTTCTTTTGATCTCTGCTCTATCACTGTCCTTTTGTCCTTTCCTGCAGCAGCACTGCTGGCTGTATGATAGTCCTGACTCTGCCAGCACAGTTCTCTGTTGTGTCACAGAGCTCTTGTGTTAATTTATTTATCACTTAAACTTTGAAGGTGTTAAACGGTGTGGGTAGACATTGGGCATGTGCATACTTAGGAGACATTTGACTAAACTGCAAATATTGACTCACACTTCCCCATTTTGGTTAATTGATTACTTCAGCATCAACTGAAAGCAGTAGTTCATTGCTTTCTTTATGTCTGTTCTGCAGGAGGCATTGAATTCGGAAGGCACCCTCAGTTCAGAGTAAGAGTCTAGGGATTTACACTTAAACACATAGAATCATAGAATAGTTAGGGTTGGAAAGGACCTTAAGATCATCTAATTCCAACCCACCTGCCATTGGCCTGGACACCTTGCGCTAAACCATGTCACCCAAAGCTCTGTCCAACCTGGCCTTGGACACTTCCAGGGATGGAGCATTCATCACTTCCTTGGGCAACCCATTCCAGTGCCTCACCACCCTCACAGTGAAGAACTTGTTCCTTATATCTAACATGAACTTCCCCTGTTTAAGTTTGAATCCATTTCCCCTTGTCTTGTCACTACAGTCCCTAATGAAGAGTCCCTCCCCAGCATCCCTATAGGCTCCCTTCAGATACTGGAAGGCTGCTAGGAGGTCTCCACGCAGCCTTCTCTTCTCCAGGCTGAACAGCCCCAACTCTCTCAGCCTGTCTTCGTATGGGAGATGCTCCAGTCCCCTGATCATCCTCATGGCCCTCCTCTGGACTTGTTCCAACAGTTCTATGTCCTTTTTGTGTTGAGGACACCAGAACTGCACACAGTGCTCCAGGTGAGGTCTCACAAGAGCAGAGTAGATTTGTCAAATTATCCTTGTGTATTTTATGCCAGGTAAATATGCCCATTAGCAAGAGGATGACATTAAAGCTACAGTTTACAGTTTTGTTGAATGGCAAATTTAAGCCGTGATTTCCACAGAATGAAATCCTGTAGTTGTACGCATTAATCCAGTTTTCACAAGCTCTGTCTGGCCAAGCATTAGGTCAGTGGAATAGCTACTGGTATTAATAAAATTAAATGTCCTTTTTCTGTTTTGTAATCTTATCACTTGATTAGGCTGATTGAGGTCAGCAAGACTTAGAGCATTTGTATGAAATGGAGCTTTAGCAGACCCTTGTTCTAAGATTTGACCTGAATAAGAATTGAGCTTTTGCAACTTTAGTGTTCCTTGCTTTGTGAGGAAAAGTATCACATAATCACTTGCTAGGTGGGGTGGGCAGGGACCTCTGGAGATGGTCTAGTCAAACCCCCCTGCTCAAAGCTGGGTCACCCGGGACAGGTTGCTCTGGCTCATGTTCAATTGGGTTTGAGTATCTCCACAGAGGGAGACCCCACAACCTCTCTGGGCAAGCTCTTTGACCATTCTTGCAGTAAAAGTTGGGTTAATTATTTTAAATGAATTTTCTTGTATGTCACATTTTTCTAATTGCCCTGTACACTGGGCACCTCTCTGCCTTCTTGACCACCCCCATCAGATATTTATGCCTGTTGATAGCAATCCTCTGAGTCTCTGCTGCTCAAAGCTAAACAATCCCAGCTCTCTCAATCTTCCCTTGTACGGCAGATGCTCCAGTCCCTTAATCATCTTAACTCGTTGGACTTACTCCAGTATGTCCATGTCTGTCTTGTAGTGGGGAGCCCAGCCTTGGACTTAGCCCTCCAGCAATGTCTCCCTAGTGCTGAGCCAAGGGAAAGGATCCCCTCCCTCACTCCTCAGGCAGCTCTCTGCGTAATGCAGCCCAGGATGCTGTTGGCCACCTTTGCCACAAGGGCGCAATGCTGGCTTGTATTCAACTTGTCAGCCAGGACCCTCATATTTGGTTGTCTTACAGTCTCTGCCCCTTCTCAGAGATACCTTAAATAAAGGCCTTATTAATCTTTGTCTTTCTTCCTCCAGTATCCTTAATTACAGTCTTACTAATCTGACCGATCAAGACATAGAATACTATGGAAGCTCTAACTAGCTGGAGGGCTTATTTTATTTCATACTTCTGGTCACAGTAGCAGCAAGTATTTTTGGAAAGTTAAGTAAAGGCATATTTGTTTCATCTTTACAGACAGGAAGAAGGTCGATAGACTATCTAGTTCAAGCCATAGCTCTTCTCCATGCTGTGGGTTTGTAAATCTGACCTCCTTTTTGCTTTCAAGCTGTACACTTAGGAATCAGCTTCAGAATGGTAAAGTCTCTCTGAAGCAGTGTTTCTGGTCTCTCTCCCTACTAAACTAATGAGTGCTAAATCACTCGTCCTGGACGCTATACTTCTAGGAATTTTAAAGAGGCTTGAGAACGTAATGATTGAGTTGCTAACCAAAATGTGCAATCTCTCATTAAAATCAGACTTTCAGCTGCAGGAACGGAAGGAGCAAATATATTACCTAAACTCGAGGGTTTACAGAGGGACTCGGGAAACCACAACACAATATACTTGCTTACCAGGAAAACTCTTTAAAAGAATATTAAAAATAGTCTTCTAAACATTTAGATGACCATGGTATGATACAAACCAGCTGTGTACATAGTGGCTCAAATCTCACAATTCATTGCCTTTTCTTTTATTCTTGCATCACTTATGACAACTCATTTGTTTTCCTTATATTACCTTGTATCTCCTTCTTTTCCTCCATGACAGATGTTTTGTTCTCTCTGTCCTTTTTTTACTTGCTATTTATTCCTCTGCCTTTCTTGTCTTCCACCAAGTTCACCCTAACTCACCCCACAGTGTATTGTTTTTACCCTGCCAGAAATCTGGTACCATTCTGACCTTTCCTGCATTATAAATGGCTTCTCCCTTTCTTCATTTTTGTACAAGCCATCTTCAGCATTTGCTGCCCATAGTCTCACTGCTACCCACTGCAGATGAGAGTCATTGACAGTACTCAGAATAATATTCTTGTCTTCTCATCCACTAATTTGCTTTGTTTTCCTCTTCAGATTTTTTCTCATTCCTTGTCAGGTATTTTCCTGAAATTTCTGCTCTTCTGCTTGCTAGCCTATTCCCACAGACAACCAGGATCTGGAGAGTTCACCTTTCCACCTTAGAAAATGCTTGTCTTTTATCCCATTGCACTAGTCATTGCCCTCCTCCCTTCATCTCTGTGCTCAGAGTAACACTGTTCACATCCTCAAGCTTCTCTCCTGCAGTTCCATCCTAGGTTGCTTATAGTACAACTTATACCTTTTGAAGGCTCCTAGAAACTTCAAAAGACAAAGGTTCTGGTGGCTTCTTTGTCAGCAGAGCCTTTGACTTCTTCACTGCTAAGCTGCAAGGGCTGATCTCAGATTCTGAGCAGAATTTAGAGGTGCGACTCTGAAATAAGGGTTTAAAAAGTAAATTCTTCAGTCCCAGTCACCAGAGAGACAGTCCCGTGGTATATGTAATCTTGAATTTACCATTTCCCTTGTCAAATCTTCTTAGTTCTTCAAATCACAAGGCAGTGTCCACCATGAGCACCTGGAAGAGCAAATTCTGGCATGACATTCAGTGCCAGTGAGGTGTGGTACAGCAGGAGCTGCCATGGCACACTACTAGTTTGGTGAATATCATCAAATCCACAGGATTTGCGGTGTGTAGGCAGTATGTCAGGCAGTTCCTGGACATGAGCTGATGTGATGTGACTTTACAGGAAGGAGGGGGTGGAAGAAGCAGTGTAACAAGCGATTGCTTAAAACTGGTAGGGCTTTAGGTTGTTCCAGCCAACAGCTTTTACCACCATCAAGCTGACTTTTCTCAAATGTTGGTTTTCCCTTACCCATTTGTCTCTTCTCTTGTTCTCTCACTGCAGCACTCCTTCCCAGGTCCTTCAGAGGCTCATTCACACCCAGCTATATCAGGCCTCCTCTAGGAGGAGGCCTGCAGAGCTCATGCCTTGACCCTCTGCTCTTCTTTTTTTACTCCTTGCTGAGAAGAGGCAATGGTAGAGAAGACCTGCATGTCTGCACACCTAATGCAGACCTGCTTTCTGCTCTACTCAAAAATAAAATCAGAGCCTGTCTCTGTAGGAAGGATTGGATCTGTATGAAGGAAAATGTGATGTGTTTAGTTTGCAGAGAAAAAAACATAGGTGTGTGCAGTTTAGTGAATGTCAGAAAAGTAGTAAATTGCATTAATATTAACCCTTCTTGCCTCTCAAATATAAATAGGCCAATTTTCAAACTGGCCTAACCAGTTCAGGTTCAAACTTAAGCAGGGGAAGTTTAGATTGAATACAAGGAAAAAGTTCTTTACTGTTAGGGTGGTGAGGCACTGGAATGGGTTGCCCAAGGGAGTTGTGAATTCTCCATCCCTGGCAGTGTTCAAGGCCAGGTTGGATGAAGCCTTGGGTGACATGGTTTAGTGTGAGGTGGTCCTGCCCATGGCAGGGGGTTTAGAACTGGATGATCTTAAGGTCCTTTCCAACCCTAACTATTCTGCGATTCTATGAACCATATAGACTTTACTAAGACAGGATCTAAATAAGAGATGCATCATTATATACAAGTAACATGGCTATAATAATAGATTTTAAATAATAATAATAAACAGGTATAGTAACAGATTTAAAAAAAAAACAAAACCCTAAGAATATGAATTCTTGCTCTTTAAGGCATTGATTTTGAAGCTAATAGGAACTGGTGGTTTTTGGTCAGTTTATTCCACTGTGGCTTAGTACAAAGTTATTCTACTTTTGTGGGAAGTATGTTGCTGTTTCTGATTTTAGGTGGGATTGCTTATCTGATTTGGTATAGCCTTGATGCTTGAAATAATACATGTTCTACTGTCATGTAATTGAGTAAAAACATGTGTGGCTGCACACATATTATTGATAGTATTTTTTTCAAACCTACTAGCTAATCTAATCTCAGTTAACTGGTTGAGTGATTTCAGTGTCTACCAGAGGTAATTCATCAACGTTTCCCACACAAGGCTGGGTCTTAAGACAGTATTGCTGGGTCAAAGCATACATGTTACTGTACTTCCCTGCAGGTCAGTAGAGACAACATGTGAATGTCCAAGGTGGAATGGGGCAGTGTCTCCACAGTCACCTACTTCTGTGCTGTCACGCTGAGACTCTGAAAGTGCTTGGTTGGCCAGGGTTCCAGTAGCACTTCTCTTCTTCTGTGCTTGACTTGTTCACATGCCAGCTTTTTGACAGCTGCAGGACATTGCTACAGAGGCAGTTTGCCTGTGTATGAGCTTTATTCCCACGCTAGCTAGTGGGTAAAGAGGAGTAATTTGGCTGTTTGTTATTCGTATCTGGACAGACCTCATCTCCTTATGAAATATGCCTTTTTGAAGGCTAGTGTTTCAGTCCTTATGTGCAGCTGTTGAAGAGCATTGGCCAGCTCAGAAGAGCAAGATTGGATCTCCTTGAAGCAGTTGATAACTGCTGCTTCTTGTGGATGTAGTGACTTCTTGTTCTTCACCAGTTGGAATCCCAGACCACTCCTGAGCATGCTGTGGTTCCTGTGCCTGTGCGCTGTTTCCCAGAAAGCAGCTGTGGCTCATTGCACATGTATGCCCCTTCAATTCTCTACAGATACTTCATTTCTGGCACTCCTGTTGGGAGCTACATTGTGTAGAGACAGGTTTTCGGTCATATAAATCTGCAATAAATCTGAAATAAATCTGAAACTTGCCAGCCATCTACAGCTACCAAACATCTTAGGGAAACCTGTCCAGTCCATAAGGGCTGGACTCCTTGTGCAGTGGGATAAGGACTACTGCTTGCACTACTTCCCAGTTTTAAAAGTTGCGAAGTGGTTTGCCAGGCCAAAAGAAGGGTGGTTGCTCACCTAATAGGTGAGAGGAAGTGTGGTAGACACCAGGGGAGCCAGCTGGTGAGATACAGACTGAGGAACGCATAAGGAAAATCATAAAGGTTTCTGCTGCAGAGAGATAGAGTGTGCTTCCCAGATAAGAGCTGCATAAACCAAAACTTATTCAAGCTTGGTAACATCAGATACCGAAGGCAGAATAAATGGCAGACCTTGAGGATAAAGGGGGATTGAGAGGTAGGAGGTGATGTGATTGCTGAGGCAGCTGGGTATGTAACATGTAGGATAAAAACATATGTGCCTGTTAGCGTCCAAGAGGAAAGAAGCAAGAAAGCAGAGGGAGAGCTGGTCTTCTGTGATGGGTCTTCTGTCTGAGTTGCACTGAATTCTCTCTTAGCTTTTAGAAAGGTGGAAGGGGAAAAACACTGATAGAGTCTTTCTACATAATGTGTTTCTACTTCAGTACATCGGAACAAAAAAGATTCAATTCTTCATGTGTCAGGTCATATATACCTGGGCAACTCCTTACCAAAGCATGTGATGTCTGTGAAATGTCTGTACGAGTTCCAGGGGAGTCTGAACAAACATTTGGAGGAGGGATCCATTGCTGGGAGGGAAAGGGGGGTTGCTGATTAGACAAACCACATCAAGCTCAGGAAATCCACTCCGCTGAAAATGTTTGAAAGCTGTGTAAATGTTAGGGAGGAAATATTTTATCTCTCTGCCACATTCTTGCTTTACCTTTGATATCCATTTATTGCCATTTTTTGGAAAAGAGATTTTGAACTCTGATCTGACCCAGCACAGTCTCACTGCCGTCCATAGGTAGGATTTTCTGTACTGTTGGGCAAGCAAACCGATGAATTCTTAACAAAAATAATCCCAGGATAAAATCTGAGCAACTCTTGCCCTTCTCCCCTCCTCAGAGAACCAATTTTAATGCAGTAGCTGTTATTGCCAAGAAGCACACATCTCTGATCCCCATGCATCTGTTCTAGGGTTAGTGTTGATTGGTTAATTGTTGCTGATTGTTGCACAGCTCAGTGCCTTGAGATCACTGCCCCCAGAATCCAGGCTCAAGAAATGCCCATGGTAGCTTTCAGTGGGTGATAACAGTAAGACAAGCAGGCAAAGCTTGTCCAGATTTGTGCTTTACAGCACTAAGTGCACTCTTGATATCAAGAAATAAGTAGCCATGGAATGAAAGCTCACATTGTTACAGATTCTCAAAAGCTGTGCTGGCTACAGGCAGGTTTGGAAGCAATTTGTTGATCCTGCTGTACATTAACCTACTCTTATTTGTATTAGAGCTGCTCATGTGTTTTTACTCCCAATTCCTATTCCCAGTGGGGCAGTTACTAATCCCTGTAACTTGGATGCCATTTTTCAAAGGTTAGCTGATAAAAGTTGACGGGAGTGGACCCGTTTTGTACCTCTAAAGCTTGGTATCACTAAAAGGGCTGTTGATTTGATTCATTTCATGACTGGCCAAAATACTAAAACAAAAGCCATTGCTGTAGAGCATGTATCAGGCTGTTGCAGTGGAAAAATATGCACCAGGAATATTCAGTACTAATTACTAGAAGATAAGTATGGTAATGAGTGACTTGGTATTTTCAGAAGACAAGTTACTGTGCAGTTTCTGTTGAATTCAACAAAGTGCTAATTGTGTCTGAAGATCTTTTCTTCAGTTATTTGTAGGCTGAAGTTTTGACAGCGATGTTTACACAGCACTGATGTGAGAACCTGCAGGGTTTATAATTGCCTTGCTTGTGAACTTCACTGCTAAGTACACTTAGTTTGCAACTTGGGAAAAGCAGAGCATCCAGAAGAAAGGCATGGTTCAGGAGGGCTAAGCATGAGCATGACAGAGGCAGAGAGAGTAATGTGGGATGATACTGTACTGTTTTCTTACTCTATGGTTGTCTTTGGAGTTTGTTTGAACGCTTGCCCAAAGAGCACCCATAAATACTTGTGGGAAGTTCTCCTTTTGGCCAACAGTGTTGCTATTTTACTGGCTAATGAAAATCTGCTGCTTCTCTTGTCATTGAGATCAAGGGATACTCGGCTAAAGTAGTCCTTCAACTTTTCTGTTTAGACAGGGAGATTTAAGAGTATCCTGAATTAGATGGGGTTGTGAGGTTTAACTTTTTTAAACTACTCTAAGCTTATATGGGGAAATTGTCTCAATAAAAATAACCCTTGTAGAAAAATTTAGGACAGTCAAAATGTTTTCTGGGATTTTATTACAGCTTTGAATGATAAATTCTTATTATTAAGGAACTTTATTTCGTAGCTTGAACCAACCGTAGCTTGCCTGGTTTTTTCCTTGCTATTTCTTCTGTTTTACTTCAGTAAGCTCAAAGAAGTGATTGAATATTTCTTGATTTATTGAAGGGTAGAAATACTTAAGACGATAAGACATTAGAAATAGCTCATGATTAAGATTACTCATTATTTACATTATGGTCTTCATTTTCTTTTGCTAGTGCATTCCAAAGCTTTCACTTTTTAGGCTTTTCAGGCTTAGTCACATGAGCTTCCATGACTTTTGTAGTTTTTCTTACCAAGATGATTGTTTTGTTAAAAGTAAGATTAAACAAGAACAAAATGACTGCAATTTGTCATGGTAATGGAGAGATTTCTTGCCTGTGTCTAATTCCAAAATGACGGGAGACGAAAGTTTAATACCTTTGTGGAATTAGTTTTAAAACCTTGAAGAGGTTGAATGAAAACACGAACGCTTTCTTTGACAGATGTAAATTGTAAGTAATTGTTTGTGGAGTGCTTGAATACTGTAATGGTTGTGTAGGCCATCTAAGTGGTTAGACAAACATAGGTGGGCAAACAAAAGAATGAGAAAAACCAAAACTGGGTGATGCTAAGAAAATACAGTGAATAGGCAGAATTCCTGGCTGAGGTGGAGAGTAAGCTGGTGAAGCGTCTGGAGAACAAGGCTTATTGAGGAGTGGCTGAGGGAACTGGGACTGTTTAGCCTGGAAAAAAAGGAAGCTCAGGGGAGATTTTCCCACTTTTTCCTACTACCTGAAAGGATGCTATAGCAAGGGGGATGTCAGTCTCTTCCCACAAGTAGCAAGTGACAGGACAAGAGGAAAGGGCCTCAAGCTGCGCCAGTGGAGTTTTAAATTGATACCATTCTTCACCAAAAGGGTTGTCAAGCATTGGAACTGGCTGCCCAGGAAGGTGAAGCCTGTGGTTAAGTCACCACCCCACATAATTTCCACATCTTTAAGTAATTCAAAGATGTGTAGATGTGGCACTTGGGGATATGATTTAGTGGTTGGACTTGGTGATCTTACAGGTCTTTTCCAACCTAAACAATTCTATGAGTTTTTGTGGCTGCCTGATGGATTTGTGGAGATGCTGGGTTGCGAGGTCACTCTCCTGCTTTGTTCCACCCACTCACTAAAGGTGTGGAAAACTCCAAGGTGTGGCAGGATCTCTGTGTCAACTAGCAGTGCTGTGCACCGAAACTACTTAGTACTGGGTTGCCTGAGGGGGCCTCTGGGAGAGTATCAATGGTAGGAGTGATCCTATTGATGCTTTCTATAAAGGCCAAATGCAGTTCACACAGTTAAATGTTGCTACTGGGACAAAAGTAGTGGATCAGCAACATTCACTGCTCTTTGTAATATTCAGGAGCAAATGTAAATGTCGATGATTAATATGCCTGCAGCATTTCTTCGGCTTGGAACTTGGGATCACTCAGACTGCGCTTTGTCCATGTGCTATAGCTCCCTTTGATAACAGCCAAAAGATGTGTAATTTTAACTTTCACCATTATGTCTTGTTTTCTTTCCCACAGCTGTAGGAAAAGTGCTTTCTTTATCAAGGGTACTGAAAGAGAAGACAAATTTTTGTGGGTTTTTTAGCCTCTCATTTTCATCATAACCATTTCCTTTAGTAGCTAATAATATTTAGTATTTATTTCAGTGACTTACATAAATCTCAAATGCATAAACCAGCAGCATCCTTTTTTTTGTACTGGCTTTTCTTGTGGGAACTTGTTGAAATGAGCCATCTCATTGAAAAGCTCCATTCCTGGTGCAATAAAAATAATTGGGAGGCGTGTCTGCTTTGATTAGTGAATCAGGGAGGGTATCTGTTCCTCCAAAAGTTTTATGGTATTTTGGAGAGCAAGCTTTTGAGAACTTACCTTGTGCTTGGGTATCCATGAAGTCTTGCAGCACAGTCCTTTGAAATTACTGTTGTGGATGCCATTGTTGCTGTACAGTCGCTTGTCAGATTCATGTTGAACTTTGACTTGGGGACACAACAGAGCATAGGAGGATCCTGGTTGGAGGAAGCCAGTTAAATGTGCTGGCTGGAATGATAGACCTTAATTTTTTGGCACTCATTTTGCAGCATGGTTCGTGGTCCTTTCCTTTGTCAGAGTAGTCAAGTTGCACCTCCAGTCTCTTGTCCCTTCCTAGTCCCTTAACTCAAAACAGACACTTTCTGTGTGGGATGATGAGCAAAAGATATAGCTGTCTGTGCTGTCTACTGTTTGCAGTTCTTTCCCCTGTACCCACTTGCTCTTTGAGTCAGTAAATCCTTTTGATTTTGTTAGGTGGCCTCTTACATGGAAGCTTTCTTCAGTGTCCAGTCTCTGTGGCTTATCTCTGGAAGCAGAACCCAGAAAGAGGTTTTACAAGCTTGGTGTCTTACTCTTGTTTTGTTAAAATACTTGTTTATTTTAAAAACCATGGGACCAAAGGGGAGATGCTTATATTAAACAGTGCTGATATTATCTGGATGATTTTAATGCATGTTGCTTTGCAGATCACTCTTGGGCTAAGCTCTGGAATTAACAAGGTGGAAGAGGAGATAAAGAATTACATTAAACTGGGCACAGGGTCTGTGTCTTCCATATCAAATATTCTCCAGTTATAAAAAAACCTGCTCAAACTGGCACCAGAGAGGAAAAGACCCTTCTGACAAACACGCTTTCTATTTGGGGTATATGTTTTGGCCTGTTTTTGTGTGTAGGTTTTTTGTGTTTAGCCTGTGAGGTGCAAAAAAATCCTTGGAGGGTTTTGCATCTGGTTAAAGGAAGAAAAAGCCTCTGTCTGAACCTTAAATTGCAACAACTGGCTGCCCCGAGTTCGTCCTGCACTACAATGTGAAGTCTATTGTACAGCAAAGTAACAGAAACACATCTGGATTTTTTTCCCATCGGGAGTGATATGGATGTCATTAATAGCAGCTTTGTAATCTGTCTGTAACTGCTTTTCAGTAAGTGGTAATAGATTCTGATGATAGTGATTTTTTTTTTGTATACATTGTACAAATGCACATCACGTGGCAGTACCTGGGAGCACCTAAAGCTGCATTATCCTCTTTCACTTGGTATAAGTAAAAAAAGCTTATTCTCTGGTCAGATGTATTACACTGCTTTGACTACTAGGCAAGCTTGAAAACCACACAACTGTTTCTTGAACAACTTCCTACAAGAAGGAGCATGCCAAGGTAAATTGTTTAGGCATTAGGAATTTGTGCAATGGAGAACATTTCCACCCTCACCATTTTGGGTTTTTAGTTAGGATGTCCATCTTCTGAATGGTGCAAATTATGGTGTGGATTCCAGCCAAAAAGCCTTGTCCGGTTTCAAAATGTTCAGAGAGAACTGTGCTTGCCCAGCATTGCCCATGCTTCCAGTCCCTTCTTGGTTTTGCTGCAGATTTCATTCTTGTTTCTAGTTCATCTCCTCCTGTTTTCCCAACAGAACTGTCGCTTGATTTGATATTGTCATTGCTCTGCCAGTTTTTGGGGTAAACTCAGATTGTGATGACTTAGAAAAAAAAAAACTTCTGAAAATATCTGACAGAAGTTTCTAAGAAACATCACGGTGAACTATCTGTGTGATTGTCTTTGAGCATCAATTTATTTAGTGCTCAATGAAGCTGAACAATTTACTTCTTGTCTTTATTTCTTTGCATTTAATTATCTGCCTGTCTTATGCTTTGTAAGCAACTGTTGATGTAATATCTTCTACAGACCTTTTTTTCCCCCTTACTTTTACTGTTTTGCTTTCATTTCCTGTTTGTGTCTGAAAGCAGACTTGTCTTTTGCCTGCATTTTCACTGGGGAAGCTTTCTCTGGAACACCTTAAAGTCACTGTAGGGAGTTGCATTGATGAGAACTGCAACCTACAAATATTCAGTAATAACGAGTCAGGGCAGAAAATGCATGCAGTTTAAAAATAAGGGTTTCTTTTTATTCTTCCTCAGGTTTCTGAGCCTTTATTAGTTATTGAGGTCTCATTTCAACTGTAAGGCTAGGAAAAATATTTTAACATGAAAACTGAGATTCTCCCAGGAGTGTGATAAGAAGAGCTGCATCCCATACAGCTTTCCAGATTTTTGCTCTACATGTAAGAAAATCGGAAGAGCTGACAAGACCTCTTTGATGCTAAGGTGTGTACTTCACAGCAGATTAATAATTTCCATATCATCTGAACAGGAAGTTTTTGTCTGGGTTCTGGAATGGCATTGATCATTCTGGAAGTGTCAGAGCCTTAAAAAAATAAAGACTATTTTCTTCCAGAACAACCTTTTTTCGTTCAGTAAAGATGCTTGAAACATTGACCTCTCTTCTGCCAATGTCCTCACTCCAGTAAGACTTAAGCAGGAAAATTTCCCCAAGCAGATTTTTGACCTGGAGCAATATGCCAGAGGTGAAGGAACATCAGGCATTCAGGAACTGAATGACTTGCAAAGTCTAGTCCCCTGCTTATGCAGACTCAAATCATCCAACCCCTTCCATAAACTGACCAGACTTCACCTCAAGTCATTTGTTTTGCACTTTCCTGTCTTCCTTGGCTTCTATCACAAGGCTGTTCTGGAGCTTACCCATTTTAAATGTTAATGACCTTATTTTTGTCTTCAGCTGGCTGTATCATGATCAGGTAATAATCATTTGTCTTTTGTGCCTATTTGTTTCCCTGTGCTGGATGTTGACAGAGCAGTCACATCTGTTCTGTGCTTGTGCTTGTCTGTGCCAAACAATATGTGCATTTCTGGTTTAGCTGATGGTGCCATCATTGTACCCATTGTGCCCTACAGATTTCTTTTCAGCTTTTGTGACATCCGTACACAGAAATTATATGTGGTTTTTGTTCTAGATGGAGGAATTAAGTATTCCAGGCTCCTTCTGCAGTGGCCTTAGTGCTCAATATGAAAGCCACTAAAAGTTTCACTGTTCCCTTCAATACCTTGAAAATTTGACTGATACAGTAGGATAGCTTCAAGATAGATACAGACATTAAATAATGTCTTAGGAAGAAACGGGGTCAGAGGGTTTTGAAACAGTGAAGAGCAATTTGTTGTGCTCTATCATAGGGTTGCCGGCAGCTCAGGACAGTGAAACATGGCAGTGGTGGCAGGGATGAGCAGTAGGTGGGAGGATTGCTGGCAATGGCGAGGCTGTGGGTTAAATTTCTCTGCAAGTAGAATAAAAAGATAGTTTTATGGACGCAAAGGGCAGTCACAGCTTTTTAACAGGCTGGTTAAAGAAGAGATATATTTAGAGATAAATAAAGAAAGACAGCAGGTCAGTGATGGAATCTGCCCCATCGTCTGCAGTCTTTTGGAATGTATGTTAGATCTTCACCAGAAAAATTGGATACCTTGCCTTTTGGGAGTGCAACATTGCACAGCAGCAATTAGCCTAGATGACTGCTCTCCTTTTTTCATTCAAAACAGCAGTCTCCTTCCTGACCCAGCAGAATGTGAGCAGGAGCAAAATTCTGCTAAACTTTGGCCAACTGGCAATGTTGCTGGCTGGCATCTTCCGTGTAAGCTAACTCTTTCTGCAGGGAGAAGGATTGGACCTTTTCTCCTTATCTCAGTTTTATTTGCACAGGAAGCTTTGAAAACTCGGGCAGTAATTACAGTCTGCTTTTTACTCACCTTCATCATGTTTCCAAATACCATGTAATCGCATCTATTTGGCTCAGTGCTTCCTCAGAGGCTTGAACACCCCACCTGGCTCTTGGTAGGAAAAACTAGCTGTAATTCAATCTTACATCTTTGACAATAACCCATGAAAAACAAACTATGACATTGAAATGATGTTGGGAGACTTGCTTTTAAACTAACATCATTCTACATTGTCTAGAAGTCAGCTTTTCACCCTTGCATAATTGCATTTTGGTATTAGAGGGTTTGGTGAACAACGGCAAATTTTGCACGTTGTCTTATATGCTGCACCATGAGGCAGGTCAGGACAGGGGTTCTGCCTTGTCTGAATTTTATAGCTTTTTTTTTTTTCTTTCCCAAAAGGAAGCCAACCTTTAAGCCAAGCTTCTTGTTGTTTTTTGTGTGTGCATCTGTGGATTTTGTCTGAAATGTTTGGTGAATCAGGAAAGTCTGAGGATTTCATTAAAGAGGGTGAACTGATTTTGTGTTTCTAATATTTACAGTTTATCTCAAAACTTTCCAGTCCCCATAAAGATTATTTGCATTGTATAGGTAAGCTGTTCAGGGTACCCTGTTGGACTTCATGCCTGTCAGAACATAGCCAGTTACCAGAAAGGACTGAGCTGATATTAAATCAGTCTTTGATTTTGTGTGTTGGTGGTGTGTAAGCCCAAGATGTTAATGACTGCAGAAAGGTTAAACTTTACGTGTCTTCCTGTTTATCACAAGATGCAGGGTACAAACAGAAAGCAGTTTTGGCAGCCAACAAGCTTGCAAAATCCATGTGCTGCTTATCTACAGTTGTTTGTACTGAAATTTGATTACGGTATATGAAGGTAAATACATAAAAAGCACAAGGATTCTGAAGCTCTTGGTTCCCAACTGCAGCAGACTGTAGCTTGGCTACATGGTCACCTTCTAGCAATGTTAGTGCACTGTAAAAATGATTTTAAAAGAAGACCTATGCAGAGCTTCAAAACTTCATATGTTTCTCTTTCCCTGTAAAAAGTGGACACAGCTGTGGATAACCCATGCTTAATAGATGTAAAGCTGTTCTTAAAAATAAGGCAATAAAATCAGAAACCATTGTAGGTGATGCAAGCTCTGTAACCAATGTCCAGGCGATAGATTTAAATGTGCAACAATGCTAAGCATAAGAAGCCTCTTACTAATGCTTAATTTAAGTTTCCTTTGCTGCATTTTAGGCATGGGGCTACTACTTCTATTTGCCAGGGATATGGCAATACTACCTTTCTCTTTTGCAGCAGCCTTGTAATGTTTAACGGCTTATTCTGTCTTCTTTCAATTTTCTTTTCTCTAGACTGAAACAACTAATTTCTTTCTAGCTGTCCTCAGACATCACATTTTCTAGACTTCAGATCTTTTTTCACAGCTTTCCTACATCATTTTTCCAGTTTGTTCACATTTTTAGCTTGGGTCCCAGAACCAGACATGGTCCTTGAGCTGATGTTTTCAGATCTGGAATAAAGTGGAATACTTAACGGGTCATACAGCTGTGATAGTTACATTTTTCAATTATGATAGGATGTTTATCTTTTCTGCAAAAGCATGACAATGTTCTGTGTATGAACCACAGTGCAGGGTATGGAGGCCCTTTAAGATATGTTGGAGCAGCTGGTCTGGCTCTAAATAGAGCAGTGAGCAGGCAATGGGGAAATTTCTGCAACACTGAGTTTAAACAACCTACTAGGTAATAGAGAGCAGAGAGGGCAAGAAAGCTGATGATGCTCTAGAGTGCCTTGAAAATACAGAAAACTCATTCCCAAGAGATGAGACTGGGATAACTGCTACATGGCTTGTGGGTGGGTAGAGGGTTTTATGGTCAATGGACATTACCTGCCCCTTCCTTTGCTTAATGGAATAAAGTCATATTTTTACAGTGGCTGTGGCATTTACTGCCTTCTCCTGTCAGAATAACCGTGGTTTACATCTCATGGTCCTTCTTGCAGAGCTGCAAAGGAACAAGTGGTTACACCAGCTCAATAACAGACAAAAGCCAAATGGTAGAGTTATTGGGAAAGGGCAGGGAACAAAGCAAAGCAGTGTTGTACTGCTGCCTAATTCAGTGGCCAAGTAGCTGAGGACTTTTCATAGAATCATAGAATAGTTAAAGTTGGAAAGGACCTTAAGATCATCCAGTTCCAACCAACCCCCCTGCCATAAGCAGGGACACCTCACACTAAACCATGTCACCCAGTGCTTCATCCAATCTGGCCTTGAACACTGCCAAGGATGGAGCATTCACAACCTCCCTGGGCAGCCCATTCCAGTGCCTCACCACTCTAACAGGAAAGAATTTCTTCCTTATATCCAATCTAAACCTCTCCTGTTTAAGTTTGAACCCATTACCACTTGTTCTGTCACTACATTCCCTAATGAAGAATCCCTCCCCTATAGGCCCCCTTCAGATACTGGAAGGCTGCTATGAGGTCTCCATGCAACCTTCTCCAGGCTGAACAACCCCAACTTTCTCAGCCTGTCTTCATATGGGAGATGCTCCAGTCCCCTGATCATCCTCATGGCCCTCCTCTGGACTTGTTCCAACAGCTCCATGTCCTTTTTATGTTGAGGACACCAGAACTGCACACAATGCTCCAGGTGAGGTCTCACGAGAGCAGAGTAGAGGGGCAGGATCAGCTCTTTTGACCTGCTGGTCACGCTCCTTTTGATGCAGCCCAGGATAC
>NDXB01017716.1:26741-53216 GCA_002631895.1 Agapornis roseicollis
TGTAACCCCCCCTCCCCTGGATGAGCATGCTCGGGAAACTGGTGAAAATGGATGAGGAGAAGTCAGAAGTACGCAGAAACTTTTTTTCCTGTCTTCACTGACAGCCTGTTTTTCCACATCTCTTGAGTGGATAGACTGCAGGACAAGGACTATGGGAGCAAAGACCTTCCCACTGTAGAGAAGATCAGGTTTGTGACTTCCTGAGGAACCCGAATATATAAGTCTGTGGGACCCAATGAGACGCATCCCAGAGTCCTGAAGGAATTTTCTGATGTTGCCAAGCCACTATCCATGACAACTGAAAAGTCAGATAAAGTCTGGTGACAGGAAAAAAGGAAATATTGCAATCATTTTTAAAAAAAGATAGAAAGGAGGACTCTGGGAACTTCTGACCTGTCAGCCTCACCTCTCTGTCTGATCATGGAACAGATACTTCTAGGAGCCATACTAAGGCACATGGAAGACAGGGAGGTGATTTGATACAATTGGTGTGGCCCCACCAAGGCATGTCCTGCCTGACCAACCTGGTGGCCTTCTATGATGGAGTGACTACATCAGTGGACAAGGGAGGAGCTACTGATGACATCTATCTGAACTTTTGTAAGGCCTTTGGCACTGTTCCCTCAACATCTAAGTTGGAGAGAGATGGATTTGATGGGTGGACTACTTGCTGGATGAGGAATTGGCTAGATAGTCACATTCAGAGTGTAGCAATTGTCAATAGCTCAGTGTTCAGATGGAGACAAGTATTGTTGCCTGGGGCCTGTACTGGGACCAGTGCTATTTAGTAGCTTCATCAATGACATAAACAGTGGGATCAAGTTCACCCTCAGCAAGTTTGCCAATGACAACAATGTGTGATTGACGCACCTGAGGGACAAGATGCCATCCAGAGGGACCTGGACAAGCTCAAGAAATGGGCCTATGGAAATTTTATGAGGTTTAACAAGGCCAAGTGCAAGGTCTTACACTGGATCAGGGCAACCCCAAGTATCAACACAGTCTGGGGTATTTCAATACAGATGTTAAAAGCAGTCCTGTGGAGAAGGACTTGGGGGTACTGCTGGATGAAGAGCTGGACATAACTTGTCAATGTGCACTTACAGCCTACCAAACCAACTGTTTCACGTATTTTGTTGCCACAAAGGAAGCGTCAAAAAAAGCATGACAAGCAGGTCAAGGGAGGTGATTCTACCCCTCTACTCTGCTTCTGTAAGACCCCACCTGGAGTACTGTGTCCAGCTCTGGAGCCCTCAGCACAGGAAGGACATGGATCTGTTGGAGGGGGTCCAGAGTAAGGCAGTGAAAATGATCAGAGGGCTGGAGTACCTCTCCTATGAGAAAAGGCTGAGAGAGTTGGGCTTGTTCAGCCTGGAGAAGTCAAGGTGCCAGGTATACCTTGTTGCTGCCTTACATTGTGTAAAGGGGGCCTATAATAAAGATGGCACAAGCTTTTCAGCAGGGTCTGTTTGTAATGTAGGCAAGTAGCCTAAATAAGCTAGGTATAAGGAGTTTTTTACGATGAAAATAGTGAAACACTGGCAAAGGTTACCCAGAGAGGAGGTAGAGAGATGCCCTGAAATGTCCCTGCTCACTGCAGGAAGGTTGGACTAGATGACCTTTAAAGGTCACTTCCAGCTGTTCTATGAGTCTTTGCTTCTAAGACCAGGGTAAGGATGTTAGAGGTGTTTATTTTTTTCAAAATTACTGTCCCACCTTTAAATAGTCAAAAGTTTTGCCATTTTCCTGAAACACTCCCTGCATTCCAGAAAAAAATACTGGTTTTTAGCAAAGAAAATACTTAACTTTTTTATATACTTTTTAATAAAAAAATTATAGATACAGATGCAGAAGAAACTTATAAATATTCAAAATATGGAGGAGGAAGAAAACAGGCTGCTTGCTTTAAGTTGGTCAGAGATGAATCCTGACAACAGGATCTAAATTGTTTTAATTTTTGTTACATGGAAAGGAACATTAAAAATTGAGCATTTAAAAGTTAAGAAATGCTTTATTTATGGTTGGTGTGACATACTTAATTTTATCCTTGCATGCTCACATCCTGCATGATAAATGAGGCAAAAGTCCTATGAAGATTGTGTGGAATCATGTAGATACTGACAAGATGACCTTGCATGCACATGAAACAATATAATTAAGGATCTGGCATTTCTTAATTATTTATTGGGAGACATGCTTTTAGCATTAAGTATTATTAATGCTATTTAAATAATATAACTTGCAATTTGCATATGATGACCTCTGATTTTGAAAAACAAACAAATTTTCATATGGTTCTCTGCATGATTTCTTTATAGCTTCTTAAGGTATGCTGAACTTAAGCTCTTGAAAACTGAGCTACATGTCAGCTATTAAGCTGGAGCTTTTCCATCCATTTTGTCAGAAATAAGAGTCAAGGGCTTCAATAGAAAAGGGTGCAGTTTTCCACCAAACTGCAGAGAGTTTCTCTTCCACATGGACCATTACAGAATGTCTGAGAAACAACTGCATGATCACTCAGGAAGCCAGTCTCATGTGGCTTGCACTGTCTGTGGCTATTCCTGCACGTGGGGTGGTGGACAGGGAACTGTTGCCAGTGGGCAGTGCATGGCATGGTACTACAATGTCCGATGATTATTTCTGAGGCAGCCTCCTTTGGATGTAAATGAATAAAATGAAAGTTCATTTTTTCCAAAGTTTATCCCCCTATAAAATACGAATTTTCCTGGGGCAGACATGAAATCTTGTCCTAGCTGAAAGGTGTTTGTGCTGGATAGGGTATAAAAAATAGAGAAATTAGGACTTTGCAGAGAGGGGGGTTGGGGTGGGGGGTGCAGGGGTGGGGGGGTGGAGGGTAGAAAAAAAGCCACAGTCTTTGAGAATTAAAAGTATTAGATAATATAAAGGGTTGCTGCCAGCTCTGCTTGTATGCAGTAAGTAGTAGTAAGCTTGATATAGATGTTTAGATTTACACTGGTATTTCAGAGATGCCGAGTAGCAGGACACAAGACAATGGATACAAACTGAAGCACAGGAGGTTCCCTCTGGACATCAGGAAACACTTTTTTACTGTGAGGGTGACCAAGCACTAGCACAGGTTGCCAAGAGAGGTTGTGGAGCCTCCATCTTTAGAGATATTCAAAAGCTGTCTGGGTATGGCCCTCAACAGCCTTCTCTAGATGGCCATCATTAAGCAGAAGTGTTGGACCAGGTTATCTACAGAAGTCCCTTCCAAACAGCCATTCTGTGATTCTGTGGTTTTTCTTTTTACAGCAAAAATTAGTTCCTAGATCTGACAACTGAACTGAACTAGTTCTGATGGAAGGGAATTAATTATGTGGCACCATACAAAATCAGGACTGTGATGGACATGTCATTGACGACATGTAAAAATTTGGTCAATGAACCGTAAATCTTTATTTTAACACCAGTTCCTGTTTATCACAGTTCTTCTCTGAAGGTAGCATTAGGAAAGAAGGAGCAAGTGTGCCACAATGCCACCTTTATATGAGAATAATTTGTGTATCCAGGTACAGGTTCAGGGGAAGCTACAACAGGTAAAAGGGCATGAAGAAACAAAAGCTCCAGTTCAGGCAATGATATGTACTAAGGATGCCAATCATGTCTGATAAAGGCACAATGGTTGGATCAGGTTTAATGGTAATACTATCATCATTTCCTATGTCTAGAAATAATCTCTTTCTGTATGTTGAACACAAGAATAGTAATCCTTGAATCCATTTTTAAACTGAGTAGTCATGGACTGTGTTCTCTCTAGTGAACCAACAAAATGTCAAAAATGGGTGTGAAAAATGCTTTTTGCCTTTGAGAATTCAGTCACAGTTTACACGTGGAGTTCAGAATCTTATTTTGCTGGTACAGCTTCTTAATCCTCAATTTTCCATTTTAGATTTCAGACCAATAACTGATAGCTGGAAAATGAGTTGGAAGTGGTTTTTTTATTATTTTTTATCGTTTTTCTTTTTTTTCCTTTACAAATTACCTAACTTACTTGACAAGCCCCAAAAATTAATAATTAAAAACCCTTGCAGCTAGGAGAAACCCAGTAGCTGAGAAGAAAATTAGCATGATATAAAGCTGAAGCAAAGAATAATATATTTTTAGTGTTTCTCTGAATATAATTAGTTCTGGTTTTCAGTGTTTGAAGGATTTCAAATATATCAATTAAGCTTGAACAGGAAATGTAATGATATCCGTTATGTTTCCTCAGTTAATAGGAAAAGGTAAGACATAATTTAAGCATGAAATTGCAACATAGAATTTATTTCCAAACTCTGAATTTCACTTGCAGGCCCTGGAAAGTGAATTTGTATCATGTCAGCTTCATCAGTGGATTGATCTTATATTTGGCTACAAGCAAAGAGGACCAGAAGCAGTGCGTGCACTCAATGTTTTCCACTACCTAACATATGAAGGCTCTGTGAACCTGGACAGCATCACTGATCCTGTCCTCAGGGAGGTAGGTGTTTACTGCCATTTCATTCTAAAAACTGCTGTCATATCACAAGAAATTGTATTGTTTCCATCTTTTAGTGCTCAAGAAAATTGTTCTGTGTGACTTTATTCAGAACTTAGGCCTTAAGTGACTTCAGAGGCAGGTATTACTAAACTAGCAGTAAAACACATGTCCCAAAGTATTTTGTTTGCTTGAAATTACTAATATATTTAATGGTCAGTTATGATATGGCAAATTATTTATTGTATATTCAGTAATATCTATTCTTTAGATTTTAATGATTTTATTAAGTTCACTTAGTAGAACTGAAAAGCTGAAAGAGAAAGCTGCATTATAGTCATAGGGAAAAAAAAATTAACCTTTTCAGTTACATAATGTTGGTGAGAGTGTGTATCTGAAAAAGAATATATTTGCTAGAGTGATACTAGCAATTATTCAGATTACTTTAAGTTAATCATGTAAAGTATAATCAAACTCTTACTAATATAGAAAATGTTTGCTATGTTGTGCATGTATGTATCTGTGAAATATATATATGTGTGTGCTTATATACAAGTAGCATTTTAATCAGTACATTCAAAAATCAAATTGTACTAGCTATCCTGCTAAATGCTTCCTTCCAGTGACTGTATTTGTTTTTAGTAAGAACATTAATTTGAATGATCATTTTCTAGTATCATCTATTCCTTGGGTAAAACAATTGAAATCTGGCAAAAAGTGTGAAGAAGCAACAGCTGCTAGATGAGTACCGCTGTGATGAAGCTGTACACACAATCTTCCATTCCCCCAGATAGCTGCCATCTGCTGTATGCAAAACAGTAATAATTTATACATTGCCAGGCAATGGGTTTTTGTTTGTTTGTTTGATTTCCAGTCTCGGAGACAGAAATCTACAGATTTCAGAAAGGAGTAGATTCTAGATTAGCATTTGTATGCAGCTAAGTATTGGGTTTTGGCATGTTGTTTTTTAGTAGTGCCTTGTTGCATCTTGTTACATGTGATGCTTTTTGAGGAGCAGAACTAAAATATTTAGACCCCTAGCTTCCTAGAGCTGTTTTTTCACACCACACATTGCAAAGCTTATATTTTGTAAACAGTGTTTGATTAGTTTTAAGAATGGCTAGAATTGGTTTGATCCCATTGCCTCAAATATTAAATGTTAAAATATACATAATGGCTTTCTGGATTTAAAACTTTGAGCATGAGAATCAGTAAGGTGCAAAACTGGATATGCATGAAGGACAAATGCTTTTTAAGGTATAAAACAGATGCCAAGAACCATAAATACAAGGGATTTGCATGGTTTCAGTTCCTGCTTTGCATGGACAGACTCCTATGTCTTGACCAAGAGTCTACTTTAACCCATGCCCCATCAGTCAATAGGATATAAACCTCTTAGGCTATTTACACCATGTGTACTTATAAAAAGCACAACTTCATCTTCATTGCCAGAAGTTAGATAGATGGGTAAATAAAATTTATTGTTAGCAATGAGAAGGTAACATGTAGAAAACATGCATTCTCCTAATTTTTTGTTATCTGTAGGTACCTAAACTTGTATGCATGCATTTAAAAATAGCACACTTTCACCTCCAAGAATTTTCAGACAGTGGTGATTTGTGGTTTGCCATTAAAGGGTTAAAAATTACCTTTTATTATTTTTAATCAGAAATTACAATACACATGTAAATATAGACAGATTTAGAGTCTTCTTCTGTTTCCCTGAGCTCTATTTTTGAAACTAGCAGGCATTTACTGGCCAGTAATAAAGCATTTCACATCTAGATGATCTAGTAGATCGAGTATTTGGATGCCATGTTTCTGTTACAAATACGTAGCTATTCTGTACACATTGTTTTTGTGTTTTGGGGGAGGTGGTGGGGTTTGGTGTGGCTTTTTTTTTTTAACTTTATTCTGGCTTTTTAAAAGAAATTAAAAGCAAAAAGACCTTCTAAAGCCTCTGAAGAAATGCAGAAATATAAAGGTAGGAACACTAGCACTTTAAAGCATTGTATGTTATACTGTGGCAGGTGGTGGTATCTGGCATCTTAGCATCACTGCAGTTTAAAATTAATAGAGTTTTACAGTTATCCAGGAAAATAAATCTCTCAGTATCCAAATTGCTCTTGATGTGTATTTTCTAGATAAACTTAAACATTTTTGTTCTGTCACACAGAAATCGGTGAATGTTCCCAATAAATGGCTGTAATATAAGCCAATCAGTACTACCTTATCGGCAGGAGCCATTATCAGGCCAATGGGCTCAAATATGGCAATAGCCTGCTCAAACTGTGGCCATAACTAACTTGACATTGAGCTGAGTCCCAGTAGGACCTGTCCATTGAAATAAGGCTCCAAATAAAAAAACCCTCTCATTTAGGTCTGATGTGTTAGAAAGACATAATTTAAAATTACAGATCCCGGTGCCCTGTTTATGCTATACCTTGGCAATTTCACCTGTTGTTTGAACACCTCACTTAACTCTACTATTTAACACTGGAAAAATGTGTGAAACTGGAATGCTGGGATAGCATTGTTTCAGATAACTGCAGTCTATGAAATCACATACATCTGCCCCTGCAATAACTCTTTGGCAACTGACATACTGATTTCATTTAAACATACTGATTCTGATATTTCAAATGACTTTGCAATTTTTTGATAACACAAAAAATATGTGATCATTATAATTTATTTCAAGTGGTGATGAGGGCAACATGAAAGTCCTGGCTTATATGCTCCACAGAATGTATAAAATTGAATTCTGGTTTTTGGATCTTTTACGATTACAAATTACAAATTTACGATTACAAATTAGGAAATTCTTCAGTTCTATCAGTTCTAACGGTCTCTTTTATTCTGCACCCTACAATTCTTTTTTCATGCTGGAATAAGGAGGAGCAAAAAATTTATTACAAGATGAATAGTTTTTCAAGCCCCAAATTCCTTTTTTTTTTTTACTGTTATTGCAACTTTTTGCCATCTATTTGTAAAATTTTCCTCTTTTAAAGTAAAAGCAATGAGGTGAAAGCTAAAACTTGAAGAACAGCTTAAGGATATTGATACATTCTTACTTGACAGGTGAAATCATAGTTGCAGCAAAACCCACAGCAATTACAGCATTAAAATGTCAAAAAATTAGAGGTCAGAATAGCAGATAATTTTCTTCCTTTTGTCAGATTAAAAATTGACATTCTTTGACAGCACAGGATTTCTGGCTGAGAAAATTATGACAGCTTAACTCATCTTGTACTTGTAAAGCAGTAATTGATAATGAACTTTACCATGACAGTCTTCTCCTGTGGAGAAACATGACAGAACATCCCTGGTACAAAGCCTGTATCTCTTTTTAATATGTAAACAGTAGTTATATCGGACATCAGATGTTATTTGGAATTGTCTTTACTGTTAGTTTACATCATAATCCAAATTCTTTCCACTGGACAGATCTGGCTGACTTCAGGGGCTTGATGCTGAAAATGCTAATATATAAAAAACAGTATCAGAATTGTAGTTATGGTGCTTCAGTGTTATTGTTCACTTATTTAGGCAAATATAGTTCCTCACCGGTTTTGTCGCAGAATTTTTATTGATATTATGAGCCTAGTTTTTCCCAAACACCTGGAAATTTGGACACTCAGAAATCAATAGGGTTAGGTCTTTTTTCAAGTTAGGAACTTGTTTCTGTATGACACAAAGTGTTGTGACTGAAAGCGCAGTTGTGCTGATCATTAGAAAGTGCAACAGAAGAGTTAAAATTGTTTTCAGTACTACCTTGTAGATTAAACACAAAGTAAGTGGGCAGACAATGCATAATAGATTAATCACAGGTAGTACTGAAAGCACACCTAGTGTGCAGAAAAGTACTATTTTGGGTGTTCTGTTTATTTAAAATCATAGCCAGATTTGTATTTCTTTTTTGTTTCAGATGTTCAGCTTGTTTGTGATTAGAAATGTTTTGAAAAAATTAAGTATTACATAGCTATTGGTTTGCACTAGACTTGAGTCTAATGTGTCATCCTTGTGTTCTATGAGTTGCAAATACAGCTTAGCACTGCAGTAGTACAGTGACTTTCCAGTGACTGCTGCATCTTCACCAAATGCTTGTATCCCCTCAGTCCAAAAAGAATTGCAAGTGCATAGGAAAGCAAAGCAGTGTGAATCTACTGGACTCAGATATTTGTTCTCAGAAGCCACCTGTCAAAATACCTGAGCATACTTGCAACTCACACAGCAAATTGAAAAGTGATTAAAATTGCTAGTGCTCAACAGGCAGTTGCTGCACCCATAAACTAATCCTAGTAGGATAGTTTTGCTGGCAGCTAACAGAGCATATGGCCTATCCAATGTTTATTTCTTTGGTAGTGACTAGATATTTAGCATATTTAAATAATTTGAGAACCCATAATGATGCAGTAGTCTTGCAGTGCTTTTCAGCTACCCTCATTTCTGGGTGTTATTTTTCCTCTTATGTTTTCTTCTGTTATCTCTTTCTTTGATCTGACAGGAATAACAAAGCATCCCTCTGGATCTGCTATAGTGAAATATGCCCACAGGAAGCAGAGTAGATCACATCAGTTTTCACTTCTTTTTTTTATTCCTTTCCTTCGTTTCCCCCTCCTTGCTGAAACACTCTTTGCTACTACAGAGGGCTGACATGATAGGGCTGTCAAGACTCAGTAAGATAGATATATCTGTAACAAAGGGAGTTGGAATGCAAGCCTTTCCCTGGTGGCTGAACCTGGCAAATTTATGAGGCAAAATTAACACACTATTTTAATAGCACTATATAATGCTTTCAGGGTAACTCCAGCCCTTGCAACCATGTGCTTGTTCTTGCTTTTGCTCAGAGTTATTCTTATTTAGTCTGATTTCATTTTTAACTTGTTAGACCTTTTTCTTCTGGGCGCCATTTCTTTGATGTGACAGGAATATCAAAACCACCCCTATAGATCTGCTTGATTGAATTGTACCCACAGCACTGGCCACTTACATGTTCAGTTGTGCTTAATTGCCTCCATACAAGGGGTTGGTTTGTGCTTCCTTTCTAGGAGCAGTCCTGCTTAGGCATGAATACACATGGTGGTGAAATAAGTAGGAAGTTGTAAGACGTATCAATATCCACTTTTTTCAAAGGTAATTGAAGGAATCTGTATAGTAAGTACAGTTATTCAAGTAAAAGCTTGAAATAATTTCAAAATAGAAATTATTTTCTTATATGCTAAGGCCTCAGTTCTTCTCTAAGAAATATGTACTTGCATCATAGAATCATAGAATCAGAATAGTTAGAGTTGGAAAGGACCATAAGATCATCTAGTTCCAACACCCTGAGGTGCAGGGACACCTCACACTAAACCATGCCGCCCAAGGCTTCGTCCAACCTGGCCTTGAATACCACCAGGGATGGAGCACTCACAACCCATTCCAGCGCCTCACCACCCTAACAGGAAAGAATTGCTTCCTTATATCAACTGTTGTTGATTTTTGTTGAGAAGCCTAGACCACCTTCACTCCAAATACTGAGTTTCCCAGACATGCAAAACAGGGATTATTTTTTTTTTTTTCCAAAATTTGTATTGGTTTAGGGAAAACCACCTTGATTATTTTGGAGTATTTTTGGGCTGAGGGTCTGTTAGGTAAGACATCATCAACAGAAAACTAAAATATTTTTATGTTTCACTTTGGGAGCATCCATGGATATAATAATTTTTATGTCTTTCTCGTGAGCTTTGGAGTTCAGGATCCTCTTCTGTAAATGGGCAGGGAAGAGTTTTTACTTGCTGCCATTTTGTTGTGATAACTCTCTGTAGATCAGTGAGAAAAAAACACAGATTTTTTGAGGGTAAAAGATGCTTATTTCTGTAGGTAGATACCTGCAGAAGACACTGAATGCAGGAGGAGGCGCTTTAAATCAGAATATTCAATAAAGAATTAGTGTAAATTGCATCAGATTGATTACCACACAGTAATTGCCCAATTGTGTGCTCTTTTACTTGTTTCTCGTTCAAGGGAAAGGGCTTTCAGAAGTTGTTTTCTGCAAAGTGATTGAAACATTTGAGCTGTTCATCCAATTCTACCACAAAGTAACTTCTTGGGAGCACCTACCCTAAGTAACACAAGCCATTTATGAGAAGGATTCAGAAATCATAATCTGTTCCATAGGATTCCAAATTAAAAACATTCTTCTACCATTGCTTTAAACAATTTACACTTAGATTAATGGTTGATCATGGTATCTCCAGTTACTGAATGTATTAGAGATGATCACTATTTTAGTGAATCTGCTCTGGTCTGAGTTCATGCCCATTCCTAGATCATGGCGCTACATGTTTATGGGACTATCTTTCATAGCCAGGAAAATATGCTGTTCCTGGAAGTAAATCAGATTGTGGCATATAGGTGATTTTTTGTTCCAAAATGCATATTAGGTTTGGAATTTGTTTATTATTCATTGTACTTTTGACTGAAAAGCTCAACATCCGGACAGAGCTAAGCACTGCCACTCAATGTACATCACCAATCATATACTGAGCATTCAAACTGAAGACTATCCATAGTTCATTTAGCTGATGAGAGTTCAGCCATGCTATTTGATAACTATTTAAGATAATTCATCAAAAGATGAGTCTGTAAATAACATATAGCCCAGAAAAATGTCTCAACCTACTTTCAGTATTCTTTGGAATAAATTGTTTCACCAGTTCTCATCTACAGTAGAAGTTTCATATGCATTTTTTTCAGAACATCCTGGTGTCTTACCCAAACTGAGTTTAATGTTTTGCTGATATAAAAAGAATAACATTAACTACAATTGCTCTCTTTTATTGCAGAAATACATAAAATACAGGTCTTGTACATGAGAATTTCTTCTTTATTGTCTGGTTATTTTGCTTTTCTCCATATGGATGACAGGTACCAATTATTGATTTTTAAAATCAGAGCAAAGATTTTAACATACACTTAAAGTAATATCTTACGTGAGAGACAGAGAGAGATCTAGGGTGAGAATTACTGCAGCTGATTGTACCAGAAATAGCTGGAAGGGGCTTCTTTTTTCCTATTAGCACAGATTTCAGTTATATTATGCTGTCATTACCTCAGCATAAATTAACTATTATTCAAAGCATTTCACACACAGCAGTTTATTGGAACAGATATTACTCAGTCTAAGTATATAGTCATTCACTTAGATGCAAAGCTGAGCTTTCTAAATGTTTTAAACATATTGATAATGTGCCTCCTTAATGTCATTTTGAAGCCCGTATATAGTATATCTATATTATTGTTTTCAATTTATGTCAAGAACAAAGTGAAGTTTTGAAGAATGTGTTCTGGGAAATAATCCAAACAGAATAATTTCTTTATAAGCTAAACCCCCAAAATAACTGAGCACATTTATTTTAAATGCAACAGCATAACCTGTTCCCAAAGCTGAAATTCTAATATATACTGAAGCTTCATGAATGCTGTATGTGACACTTTTCAGTATGCTTTACTTGCTTCCCTGTCGGTCCTTTTTTCAGCTGTTAGTTTCAAAGGTCTGCCTGTTCTCTGAGATGGTTCTTGTGTCCTGCAGTGGATAAATTGAAGGCTGGCAGATGGTTGGATCCTCACCATAACCACAATTTGTAGTCAAGAGTATGTGCTTGGTAAATCTCAGTGCACCTTCTTAAGGTGGGAACAAGGCAAACAATTTATGATAGAAAGATAAAGCTGAGAGCAAAGAGATAAGCCAGCATTTACTTTCCATTCAGATGAAAAAGAGCCACTAATGCTATATTGCCACATTTTTAACTTAATTCTTTTTATTCATTGACATAGAATGATTTTACTTAGGAGTTTTGCTTTCTTTTTGACAAAGCATCAGTAGAACATGAAGTCATACTTTCAATTTTGAATAGTTTTATATCAAGAACAAAATATGCAGGCTAGATACATTAGTTTACTGAGTCTGGTCTGCTTTCTGAGCATTAAAAATATGCCTTCAGTGGTCATGTTTTATTTCAGTAATAAACCAGAGGAAAAAAAGTCACAGCTAGAATGCATTCCTTAATGACTAAGTGCCCTTTTCTCTTCTATTACTGCAAACTGTCAGAAGGCCTGTTTGGTTGTTTGCTTCTCTGTTTTCCTCATATTATTTTTTTGTTTTGTTTTCTTACAGGGGAAATTCTTAACAGTAAAATAAGTAGAAATAAGAATGTTGACTGTTTTGTGTAATGGCTTTCTGAAACATGTGTAAGTTATCCTTCTGGAAGTAAAGATTACTTGTTATTTGAGCTATTAATAACATTTATTTTGCAAGACAATGATATTCTATAGACTTGATCCTATACTGTCATTTATTTACTTCTGTATCAAAACATGTCAATATCCCAGTAGTTCAAAAGACTGCCTGCTTATGATCTCCTGAATTCTTGTCAACTACTGGCCAAATTGCCATGGGGTATGAACAATCACTAATGGGCCCACTTTCATGTTTTGATTGAACTTCCTCATAAGCATGGTGCATTATTCTCTATGCTGGTTTACCAGAAAGATTTGAGAGAGTTCAGAAAAGAGTGTCCTAGTGATAAGAGGATAAAGAAGACTGTCTTATGAAGAGGATTTCAAGAGCTTGACAGAAAATAACAGAGTGAAAGGGGACATGTAGCAGAAAGGCAGGAATATGGAGGGTTGCTCATATCAGCTGAGATAGGAATATTACTTGGTCTGGTGCCAGGTTAACTAGCAGTTACAGGATCAAATTTAGGCAGGAAAGCTCAGGCTTAATGACAGAAGTTTACTAAGGTCTATAGGCTGGAATTTGCACAGTCTTGAAAGAAAAATTGTAGAAAATTCATTAAATGATTCATTTCAAACTAGAATGGGCAAACAAAGTAAAAATGCATTGTTAGGAAGAATGTACACTATGAGAAGATAGAATGATTTGGACTTTTCACCTGTATCTTTTATTCTGCTATGTTCTGTTACGGTAATAGCTCTAAGTATAACATGAACACAGCTATGTCTTCAGTAATCACATTAGTCTGTGCCTCTTTGATTATATTAACTTCCATCATAAGTCACTGCATCTTTTTTGTTTTAATTCAGGATTATCTTGATAAGTTTTTATTTTTTGACAAATTAATACGTAATGTAGAAATTATTTTTTTTTTAATTGCTACAGTATAGGTGGAAATTTTGCCAGTCAGTTTAACTCTTTGGAGCTTTTCAGTTGCATGTAATTTACACCAAGTTGCAGAAATTAAATGCTATCCTAAATAGTCACATTTGCTTTTTAATTTCTTACATTGAAAATTTTGTCAGAATGTTACACAAGATGTGTAAATGTGTAGTAGTTTTATAGCATACAGTGCAAATGTATGAGCATTACCTAAGATAGAAAGAAAGAGAGTGGTATTTAGGAGGGAAGTATAACAGCAGTGGAAGAAGAGTAAGGAAATAACTTAAGCCATTTTCCTTAAAAATGGCATAAATTCAGTTTATGGGCAGAATAATAATGAATAAAGTTGGGGAATTCAAGAATTTTTGTTCCTTAAAAGTCATTCCCTCCCAAAATAAGCTCATCATGCAGAAACTTTACATACATTCTTTGTTGATTTTAAAACGTTTAATTGTGAATTTGTAAAGCTCACAATTTATCTTTTAAAATAAAAAGCGTAGTTAAAACCAGCTGTAAGCATGCACTGTTAAAGCTCTTAGTAACAAGAAAAAAAAATTAGTCAGAAAAGAGTGGATGAAGTTTTAAAGTTTCAATGAAGCCTCCTGCTGATATTACTGTTGCACTTTTATGGATAGGATGCTTACACTTAGAAGCTTCTGTACTCCTAAAAATGACAATTAAAAACATATACGGTGTCTTAAACAAAACTAAAGGCAGGGGAGATAATAAATAGTAGTAAACCTGATGTGGTCCCTAACAAATTCTCCCTTCTACATAATGGAGTAAAAATTCTGTATGTGTAAGAGGTAGTGCACTATTAAGTTGACATCAACCTCCTTTAAAACCATGGGAAGTAGCCCAGTGCTACTTCCTTGGCTTCAGTCCCAATTACTCCCCAAAGCACTTCACAAGTCTAGGGTACTTGTATTTTATTTTCATCCTGATTATTTTTTGCTTTTCTTCTGGCAGCTGTGAGGGTACCAGCAAAGCTGGGGTTTTTCTTCTTCTGTGATCTTTCTTAGCTAGCAGAACTCACAAGCCATTGGTCACCCAGCTTGAAAGTTGAAGCTCTTTCATAAATAGTCATTCCCACAGTTTCCTCAAAAATACCACTGCTTTTTCTGCTTGATGCATTGGCCTGTTGAGAGCTGTGAGTAGAGGCCAGGTTGGCTGCTTATGCTTTCCAGACAAGGGCATGAAATAAGCAAAGGATGCTCAGTTTTGCTGTTTTGTCCAGACCAGAGGTTGTTCCGTGTCTTTTTCCCCAGGAGATCTTCAGGAACAGAGGTTTCTTCTTTCCTCTGCCTCAGTGAAGAGGAAAAGCAACCAGATTTTTCACAAGTACCATCTCTGTTTTGCATCATTTTTACTTCTGCAAAATCCTGGAGCTTTATTGTTGTAAGAACATAAAGGTATAATAATAACACAGTCTTCATTGCCACAGAATAACTAGTTTCTCTTTTCAGCTCAGCATTTGGGTTAGTATAAATGGTGATGGATCAGTGATGTGTGAGCTTGATTATTTTTTTTTATTCCATATAAGTAATAAGTGAAATTAAAACTACTGTAATTTTTGCCCAGAGTAAAGCCTTGCATGTGCTGTAGTGTTTAACCAAACAGGTCAGGGTGGGCATGTCTGAAATAAAAAATGAGGCATGAAGGAGGGGAAATGGCAGCCTTATAGAGGAGTGAAGTAATTATCGCAGGAAGAGTGAGATCTTGATACGGTTGTTAATGCAGAGAAATTATGTTTGCGATCTTCCCAGAGCTTTTGGGGATTTTTTTGTCTTGATTTTGGAGACTTCCTTTTTCATTAGTGAATTAAATGAGATACTGTATAATATAATCTAGTTAGGCATTTCTAAACGGAAGAAAAGACTTTAAGTACTTCTGTCTTGTAAAAATTAGGTTTCTAAATGCAATTGATGGTGTTTTCAAAAATACCACTGGCAATTTTTAGCCTAGCACAACTGGAACTTCACACTTGCTGGCTGTTTCTCACTGCTTTTCACATGTGGAAACAATTCTAGCATCCTAGACAGCAGCAGTGTTTTTTTTAAATGTCTGTAAATTTTAGTGACTGCCAACTAAGGGATGCTAATGACAGTTTTAATATAATGTTATTATTCCTTCACTTCCTTTTTTTTGTAGACTTTGAAAATCTGTAGTGATTTTAGTCAGAAGAGAAGCTACATTTAAAAATTCAGAGGATTTTTTTTTTTTAAGTTCTTGCTCAAGTAAATGTAACTGATTTATCTCTGCTATAAAAAAGCTGTGAAATAACTTTTCACTATTGGAGATAATGTGCTTGGAATCCTAGCAGCCTTTTCAGAAAGGAATATTTGTGTCATAACTTTGCCTTGTTTAAAAAAAGTAAAATTCCATCACAAAGACTTAAAAGCATAAATCAAGATTTCAGTATCCTGCCTTGTACTTTACATGCAAAAAGAGAAAAATAAATTAGTTAAAGGATAACATAATGGAGAGGAAATGAATGCTTAGCTTAAGAGCAAAACTCCAGAGTGGGAGTATCAAGAGGTATGACAAACCTAAGACTGTAATGGTTTGGCCAGAATAGAAGATGATATTCTGAGCAAGATCTTGCTAAGAGCTAAGAGTGAGTGCCCCCTCTTAGTGACATGATTTATACAACAGGAGGCACATTGAGGCAACGGAACTGCTTTGGTTTGTTTTGCAAATACTACCTAGGACACAGCTAAGTTCTGCATGTTGTGATACTTTGATTACCATCATGTAAGGGAGTAATATGAAGTACTAGTAACAACAAGGGAAATTCTGTTGTAGGTGTACATTTTAGCAATTTGCATTGCAGAATCAAGATGTCAGAGGCAAGCTTGTTCTATAGACCTGAACACCAGATGGGAAAGATCATATAGATTGGCCTCTCACCCAACAAATCACATAGCAGTTTTGTCCATGTAGCCTTTTGAATGTAACAATAAGTGGTTTTGCATAAATAACAAAAAAAGCTGATGGAAGTGTTTCATTATATAGGTAGAGTTTAGGTGATGAGAAATTATTTCAGTCAGCCCCCTTTATTTATCATCCAAAACCAACAACAAATATACTTGTTTTAAAAGAAACAAGGGGATGTCTTCAGAAAGAATAAAACTACTTGTCAGCTTGAGAGGAATAGTTTCTGAGGTTGTCTGTTACATAACAATGCAAAAAATTATTACAGGGAAACTATCAGTCATCTACAAACAAAAATAATCTGATTGCCCAGGTTTTTCAAAACCTTAACTATTCATGCAATGAAGTTACATATTTTATGAATTATTGTATCATGCAATTACATCTCTCACAAAAGTAACTTTACAGTAAAATCTTTCTAATGTGTTGTATTCAGCAACTTACTGATCAAAGAGATAAACATTTTCTTTTATAATCTTAATACAGATATGGGAAAATGATGACAGAGAGATGATTTCATTTGGCATCACATCAGTGAACACACAAGAGTTTCAGTCAATGTTATCAGTCTGTGTGGACAGGAATTATTACTAATATGAACATAAGAAATGCAATAGTTCAGCTGAAGAAAATAATGGCATGAAATGAGAATAATTAAATGTTTTTCATATGAGATGTGATCTCATTGCTCTCCACAACTTCTTAAAGAGGAGAAGGGGAGAGAGAGGTCTTGCCTCCTCTCTCTGGTATCCAGTGGTAGGACATGTGGGAATGGTTCAAAGTCACACCAAGGGAGGTTTAGACTAGACATAAGGAAGCAATTCTTTACTGAGAGGGTGGTCAAACACTGGAACAGGTGGCTGATGCACCAATTTTGTCAGTGTTTAAGAGGCATTTGGACAATGCCCTTAATAACATGCTTTAACTTTTGGTCAGCCTCGAAGTGGTAAGGCTGTTGGACTGGATGAACATTGTAAGTCCCTTCCAACTGAGATTATTCTGTTCTGTTCTGGAGGGGAATGAAGGAGAGGATTTCGCTCCTTGACACCAGCCCTTTCCAGTGTAAGGAAGTTTTCCATAATTTTCAGTGGAGTTGGCTGCTAGAGAGGAAGTATTTGTGCTCAGACACACAGGGTCTTTGCAAATGAGAGTATGTCTGAAAAATTAAGCAACACTCTCAGCTAAACCTGCCCTGACTGCAGGATATCCATCTTTATGTTATTTTTGCTTTACCTTCTCTGTTGCTGTTTGTGAGATGTATTGAATTTATTTTCCATTTGGAGTGTATTAACCAAATGCTTGCTTAAGCTGGCAGAGTTTTTAAAATTGTTTTGCATCATGAAAGGCATATTGGACTGCCAGGGGCTTCTTGACTTCTTTTATAGTTCTCTTGGGAGAACTATAAAGGTGAAAGAGGGAAGAATTAGGTATCACAATTAGTAGCTGAATGAGGTAAATGTGAAAGCTAAAAGGCAGTGCTCCTTGAGACAAATAAGGTCACTGATGTGATTCGTACCTTTAAAGAGAATGTGAAATCTTGCCTTTCATATTCTTATTCCTTTCATACTACTATTTCCTTTCACAGGGGAATGAGGTAGAAGTTCAGGGGTGAGCTTACTCTGGGAGGAGGCTGAAGGTCAGCTCTGAGCTATCAGTCTTCTGCTAGGAAGCCATTTAATTGCACACAGGATCCAATGAGATACGTCCTGTGAGGGGGAAGGAGCTTAAGGTTGTCCCTACTCCGTTGTTAAATTAATAAAGCAGTGACCTATGGAGAAATGTGCCCATCTTTCAGTCCCTTGAGTATCCTGATTAAATAACTGAATGTATTGAAGCCTCAAGACTAGTTGAGTCATTGTATTTGCTTAAACTACAGCACTTCTTTACTCCAAACATATGATAATAAAATGGAAATTAATACTCTTAGCCTAACTTATCAAAAATCATGAAGATATTGATGCTGTTTAACAGCTGTAGATGCAAATAAAAGCAGTATCTCACACCACTTATACAAACCAGTAACATTTCAAGCTGCTTATGCTACCCACCAAAGGGCTGTCAGTCATGCTTGCTCTGAAGAAGACAGTGCTTGGGGGCTGTTGAGCATGCTGGCAGAATAGGTAGGGGAGCACATAAAGAATTTCTGTTTTCACTTGGATGCAAAAATGAAATAAATATTCAGGAAAGCAGAGCTGGATGACTATTGCTGTGGTACATATTTTCAAAATGCCTGCAGAATTTTGCTCTTTATTGGACGCAGTCCCCATGCACAGGATTGTAGAAAAGCCTGAATGTGGTTCACAGGAGGAACAAAACACACCAAGATTGTGGGAATTAGTAATAAATAGTTACTATATTAAAAGAAAGTAATAAGAATATAGGGAAAATTGAATCAAACATACTTTAGAAAGTTTAACTGATTATGGTAGAAATCAGTGAAGATGCATAAAACAAGGGCACTTCACATAAGGATAAAACCATTGTGTTACTATCAACAAGTCTGGTTTTAGAAATTTCTTTCTTGCCTCTGTAATTCCAAGTAAAAGTGCTTGTGCTCTTATGTTTCCTGTGTAGTCACCAGGCATCCCACTCAGCAAAAGGAGTTTGCAAATGAGATGGACTGTGGATATGTTCCTTGGTGATTTACCTGCATTTTGAAAAAAAATGTTTTAAGAGAAAAAGTATGTTAAAAGTAAACTGGTTCATGACTCACCCTTTTGGCAAAGCTATGTCAGAGAGAAAACTTCTGTGATGCTTCAGATGAGTCATCTTTAGCATTTTCATTTAGATTTGGTCTATGCTTCTGAAATGAATCTGCCGATCATGCTTTCATTCATGCTGTGGAGCAGTTCTGAACTGGCTTATAAGCCACAGAAGCAGTGTGCTGCAGGGGTGAAGCTAGCAGAGCTCTACTGTTGGGGTCTGCAACCCATGCTGGAGCCAGCCTAGTGGGATAACACTGCGGTGGGCAGTTTAAACATGGTTTCCTCAAGAGGAAGGTGGCTTCCCCTTCTCTCTGGTTTCCAGTGGTAGGACACATAGGAATCGTTTTCATGCTGTGCCAGGGGAGATTTAGACATTAGGAAGCATTTCTTTACTGAGAATGTGCTCAAACACTGGAATAGGCTTCCTGAAGAGGTGCTTGATGCCCCAAGCCTGTCGGTGTTTAGGAAGCATTTGGAAAACGCCTTTATAACATGCTTTAAATTTTGGTCAGCAGTATTGCAGTTGGACTGGATGATCATTGCAGGTCCCTTCCAACTATAAAGAAATATCATAGTCTATTGTGGGACCAACTATTTTGCTCTGCAATTCTACTTCTGTTGAGTTACACTGCTTACTGTTGGAGTCATTGCCTTTGGCCACTAAAAATAGCTTGTAGACCTAGAGAAACACTGCTTGAATTATTTATTTTTAGATTTGTATTTCTTTCAACCAGAATTAAGAAATAAAACCCAAATATTTTAATAGACTGCATAAAGAGCAAAAGAGATATATTGAACTCTTCATTCCCCAGGAAGCTGACACTAAGGATAAATCCTCCAGGTTGCAGAGGGGAATCCCAGTGTCCTTGTGAATGTAGAGTCTACTTTTAAACATAAAAGTTGAAAACAAATAATTATTTACTTATAGCACAATACATTGAGGATATAGCTCATTGTATCTAAGATAAGTATTATTCATAAGATTGCATGATTTGATATATTAATTTCTTTACCAATATATATGGAAACATATAATACAAATCTATGTTAAATGGTCAACATTGAGTGCTATTAAGTTGTATTTTACTGGATTGCATAAATTAGGATGTGTGAGAACAACTCATTTTAAGCGTTGAATTGCCAGCAAGTTTTCTTTCCTTGTTCTGACCTATGATTATTAGGCTAAGACCCATTTTATCTTTCTGCAATACATTATCAGATCTTAACAGGTACTCCCTGAGTGTCTGGAGTATAAATGTCATTTTATGTGGATTAAAAGCAGTAGGGAATCTCAAATCAGCTCACTAAATAGCTTTTCTGCAACACCTTATTAAGAAAACAAATACTAATATAGTTGTCATTTTGCTGTTCCAAAATCTGCCAAATCTGGCAGCCACTGAATTCCAACCTTATGTTGGTTCTACATGAAGGACTTTTGAAGGTGAAATGCAAATAAACTTTATTTTATTAAAATTTATATAAAATTGACTAGAATGAGTGTCTCAGGGAGGGGGGGGGTAGCCCTTTGCTCACAATACGCAAGATCTGATGGGAGAAAAGGAATTGATTAATTGGAATGAAAATTTTAAGACCATTAAATAAATCTGAATTTTGATGATATGCAATTCAAGAAGAAAAAGTGGTGTACATTTACCAGTTTTCAGATTAATTTCAGGTATGGCCAGAGTTCTCTTTTAAACAAATCAATGTATTACATTATTATTCACAGATCTGTTCTGTACCTGCTTTTTATTTTTGTGTTAAGTGATCTGATAGGAGGCAGCACTAGAAATACCCTTGGGTCAGTCGCTTTATCTCCTATGCTTATGTTTCTCTTCCGTGTTAAGTTTTGACAAGGTTTTTCTGTCCTTCTTAAGTGTTGTGAGCTCCAGAAAGGAATAATAGTTGTAGCTGTGCACAGCTGTGGGGTTTGCAGTTTATAGTCTCAGTGCATAGTTGAATTTTACAGGTATTTTATAAGAAACATTGTTTGCTTCTAAGAGTTATCAGTTTTACAAATGGTACTTTTGAAAAAAAATAATATTACTGTACATTCAGTAGGGGAGAGATGGTTGTCTTGTTAAGTGCAAGCCAGTGAAAATATTCAATTTTCCCCAGAATATCAAGGTCTTGATTCTACATTTGTTCTGGATACAGAAGAACTTGGCATTAATTTAAATGTTTTAAGTGTTTAAATTATATGATGGGTGTGTAAAGTATGTATTTACCAGAATATTTTCAGCTGTAAAGTAACAGTAGCTTTCAAGAGTTATGTCTTAAGCTTTTGTATTCTACTTCTCTTACTCTTTCTCCATTACTGTCATAAATCCACCTGAACTGGAAGGCAGAGCAGGCAAAGTTTACATGTGTAGAATTTACAGGCAAACTATCAGAACTTGCTGGACAATAAAAATACTGGAAAATATGAAAGGAAATGTATAAAATAGAATCGGGCTGCAGTGAAAAAAATAATTAATAATTCATTTCAATGTGCCTGAGGGAAAACAGAAGTATCATTTAAGAGATAACTATAAAGGGTGGGAAAGGAATATCTGGGTTCTGTTCACTGTTGCTGCCAAATTCACACTCTTATTTCATACAGAATTCTTAAAAAAATAAAATTAAATTAACCTTGTTAATTATTTGAAAAAAGAAAACTGGAAATTGCTTTTCTGAAAATATTTTTGACAGTTCTGCATGGAAGCATATATTACGCAGTGCCTGATACCATTAGTATTAGTCTTTGCAGTTTTGAAAATGAAATTCACAAACAGGGATCATTCCCTTCCCTTCTCCCTACCAGGCAGATCAGTTCTTAAGTACTGAATGAAATAGAAAATACTACTTTCGATTTGATATGATGTGAATTTTATGTTCCTGTATAAAAAATGTCTACATGAATGAAGATATCTGCAAGTGTGTGTAAAGAGATGTTGTTGGTATGGTATATAGATAGCAGCGGTATAGATATATACATATGTATACACATATGCCCACACACATGTTGATTTTGTATAAAATTATTCTATGATTTAAAGTTAATTCATCATTAAATAATGTTAATAAAACCCAAGATGCTTACCAGTTCCCAAGAAGTGCTCTGCCTTGGAGTATGAAGTTCACTGTGCATTAGTCAGCAAACAAGAAATCACCTGTACTGAGATAATTACGGCATCAAATGCACTAGGGCTACAACCCATTGAAAGTCCTTCAGATGCTTGACTGGACTTTGCTTTTAAGGTTTTTTTTGCCAAATGTTTTTTTGTGGTATTCCATTATATAACTGTCAATCTAGGGCATCAAGAGTGGTAGACATCAGTAACCTGTGAGGAAATCTCTAACATCTGTTCTTAAATCAATCCTATGAAGTGGAGGAAAGCACAGATTGGCTTGTAGGAGTTACAAAATAGGTAGATTAAAGGGATTCTTCTTTATCATGAAGTATTTATTGTGCTTCTTACCATGCTATGTCTGAAAGAAATAATGTCATTTACCGAGACAGTGATGTTCCTGGTGCTTTTTCATGTTTTTTATGTGGTAGCAAATGAAAAATTTATAAAGCTCACAAGAAAAAATATTAAGGGTCAGTAGTGCAGTGTACAATAGATATATAGGTACATAATGCACAATGAATTTCAAAATCTGCCGGTTTAGTTTTCTGTGAAAGCTTTATTCTCAATTTTACAAGGTCAAATAATATAGCATCTGTCTGAAAAATAAGGCATGCTCTTTAACAGTATTTCTTTTACAAGCTGCAATCTTTTTACCAGCATTTTAAAGAAAATATCTTAAATATATATATTTTTTTTTTAATTAACTGTTTGAGTAGTGGAAGCATCTCTGCATATGGGCTATATTCTACTCTTATCTAATCACTCCAGATTTATTCTGCAAGTAGATTTAAGTCTTGAAGAATATACGAAATTGTTAAGTTTTAATTTCAAACTTGTGAAGCCTGAAAGCCCATGGAAAAAAAAATGCAATAAAATTAAGCATGAAATACTCAGTGAATGTATTCAACTTGGAAAGGTTTATATGTTAGTCTCAGTATGCCTGTCAAAATTTGTTTCTGGCATTTTTTGTTTTAGCCTACTAATGTTGTTGTTGAAATAGTAATTATTTGGGGGGTTTTATATCCTATACATGAATTTTGTTTCTCAGTTTGCTTTCCTTTCCTCCCATTTAAGATTCCAGAGGCTTATTTTATTAGAGATCCTCATACTTTTCTCCTTACAAAGGACTTTATTAAGGTATATGTGTTCTTTTTAGTGAAAAAAAAAAAAATTGCTCTCTCAAGACCTGAACTGCATGTCCTCACAGGTTAACATTTTCACATATAATGCCAGTTACTGGAAATGAGAATGGTTAGTTGGTTAACTGAAGCATGCTTGAAACGAGAAGCAAAGCTTGTCTGCAAAATACTAACACTTGGATGAGTCTGCAGCCTGGGAGGAGAGCACCGGGTGAATTTTCTGGACTTTTTTTTATGGTTGACTTGGGATATGCCTGTGCTGTCACACAGTGTGTTGACCTCTCCCCTTGATGCATATTGCTCATGACAGTCCCTCTCCCTTGCCTGCAGGCCATGGAGGCGCAGATACAGAACTTTGGACAGACGCCATCACAGTTGCTTATTGAGCCCCATCCACCTCGGAGCTCTGCCATGCACCTGGTGAGACGTAACTGCTGGCTGGGAATGCATTCCCTTTGAACCTGAGGATCCTTTTTAGGCCATAATGTACCCATTAAACAGCACTTTTAATGTCCTCCATTGCCCATGCAGCCATACTTTCTTCTGGCAGCAAGGGCTTGCAGTGCTCTAGTAGAGCAAGGTGGAGGTTTGAATAGCTTTATCTTCCAAAAGTGCTGGATTTTCCCGTCTAATACTGTGTAAAAAGACCCTATCTTCATAAATATAGAGTTGAAAAATATATATTTGCATTCTTATTTCTGCAAGTAGTGGGAATGACTGCATGCTTTCCTTAGAGTGAGCATTTTGCTTTGTTTAAAAGGATGCATTGTTAGGGGCTAATTTGTGAGCAATGTCTGCTTGAGAAAAATTACTGGAGTTCAAATCATACTGGAATTCTCCTGCCTATTGTTCCGGGAGAATACAATGTATATTTCAAATTTCAATTTGAACTCCAAAATTCATTCCAAATGCATTCTTCTCTGTGCTTCTTGCAAAGAATTACATGAAATAGCCAGACTGAACAAGACAGATCTCTGTGCCCCTCAGTGCATTTGATTAAATGCTTAGAGCTAGATATTATCTTGTAAATTTTGTAAATTGACAGTAAGATATGCAGTAGTTTCAATCATTTTATCTGTCTACAAGGAAATCACTATCTACTTGTACACTGCAAAAGTGGGAATTGATCTGGAAGTGTTAGCTGTGTTATTTTAAGTAATGTCTAGATGTCAAAGGTACATAATACTTACTTTCTATATTTAAGATATGGATAATATTTTTAATAATAAAGACAAGTAGAAATGATTATTTGAACTTCTAGAAATAATTTTGTTATAACAGTGGTTGAAAATAATAAAATTAAAACCAGCACTTAATAACAGGATTATTATCCACGTACAAGAAACTGTGTCACTTCTAGAATCATCAAAATGGTTTATAATTATTTAAAGACACTTAATAAGTATATGATTTATATGGAATTAATCTGTCCATGTTTAGAAGTGCTGTATTTCTTATAAAGAATTCATAAGCAAAAATTAATCTCTGTGAGTTTTATAGCCCCTCTTAAAATGTTTTTTCAACCACTGTAGTTTATAGCATTTATATTTATGATGCGTTAATGCTTTTATTTGAATCTTATCTCTATTGTGTGGATATTAACTGCTGTATAATTTTACATGTTACTGCATATTAATTAATTACTGCTAATAGTAATTTTGTACCCTGTAATGATAACCCTTACCATACCTATTCTCTACTTGCCCTCATGTAATGACCCCATAATAGCTTCTGATCTTGCTCTCCTCCATCACTAGTGTAGACATGCAGGTAGCATTGTTTTCCCCGTATGTGCACATGCTTGCCTGCTCTTTTTTAACCTCATTTTCCCTCAGACCTCCTCACTAATTGTGTTATCCCTTCTGTTTTCTTCTGCTCTCTTCTCCTTTCTACTCAACAGTGTTTCCTTCCACAGAGCCCACTCATGTTTAAAGATCAGATGCAGCAGGATGTCATCATGGTGCTGAAGTTCCCATCAAATTCCCCCGTCACACATGTGGCAGCCAACACATTGCCCCACCTGACCATTCCTGCTGTGGTGACTGTAACTTGCAGCAGGCTGTTTGCAGTCAATCGGTGGCACAACACAGTAGGTAGGTTCTCACAGACACCTTTCATTCAAATTTGAAGATCTTAATAGAACAGCTTTAATTTTGAGTGCAATTTAACCAGATGTGGGTTAATCTCACTCACCTGCCTGTGCACAAAAATGTATTGTTTTTTCTGGTTTATGTCAAATAATCAAAGCTTGTGTTTTCTCTGGTGTCATTCCTAGAAACACTCTCCCTAACAGCAGCACATCACCATGGCAGCCAATCGATTTGTGGTTACATCAGGATCAGCCTTTGATATAATGCTTTCCAGGGGAGTGCTGCTGTTCTTGATACAGCCAATGTTAAAATGTCCCAGGTTTCAGGAATACATACTGGCACGCTAGAGAACATATATCACTATCTGCTGCTTGAGAGAGATTTCAGGTCTGTCCAGGAACTTGTCATAAGCCTTCCCCTGGGTCACTGTTAGGTAATGTGGGACCCTAAGGAAGTCTAGGCACCTGGACACCAAACTATTCAGAAGAGAACTTTTCTTCATTTCCTCCCATCTAACAAAGACATCCCAAATTTCCCTTCCAGATCCTTTCACCTCTCTGTGTTGCCACTAGGACTGTTCTGTCTCCTTATCTGGACCCGCAGGTGCTGAAGTTGTCCCAGGCATTGTTAAATAGGTGGTGAGGCTATAAGGTGCATGAGGGAATGAACAAGTTTCATTTTCTAAGGCAACTTCCTGCTGTGATATCCCCATGCTGAAGTATCTGGAATTTTTTAAAGATTTCTTGCCACCTGGGGGAAACAAGAAAGTACCTGGTATGTGAGAGTGTGACTCAGTAGCTGGCTTAGGAATTTTGTAGGGAGTAGACAAAAAAAAAAAAAAAAAAAAAAAAAAC
>NDXB01017716.1:53306-128676 GCA_002631895.1 Agapornis roseicollis
AAAAAAAAAAAAAAAAAAACAAAAAAACCAAATCCTCCACTCTTTACACACAGAAGGAAACCCCTGGAGAGGGTTTTGTAATATTTACATGAGATACCTACTTCCATCAGATTCTAGATTACCTAGGGATTTCAATGGCTTAAATGTAAACATCTCCTCAGTGAATAATTCAAGTCAGGTGAAATAGATCCTACCTCTTATGCACAAGGCTGGCCAAAGACTGATGTTACAAGCCCTAATTGGACGAATGAATGGGAATTCCCTTATAGGCATGCATTAGAGGAACAATCAGAGCAAGTAAAGTTAATATAATTCTGAATTCTTGAATAATAATACAAGGCTTAGTATTACTTGTATTCTGAACTTTTAAAGAATGTAACTGTGAATATTAAATTTCACATTTATTTGCAAGGTATTTGTTTCTGTTTACAAACAAAATTTGTGTGGTGGTTTAGAGAATACAACAAGAACAGAACAGGGTACCTGATTGCCTTTCACAAATCCATGCATTTATGATACTCCATCAGGTGCAACTCCGTTAGGTATAAAAAAGTTTTGCCCCTTTCTTTAAAATGAAAGCAAAAAATTTAGAGATGAGAAAAAAGACAACATTTTTTAATGTATATATATTTATATATATTTATATTTGACAGTGTCCTCAAAGGAAGAGCCCAATATCATAAATTATTGAGAGACACAGAAACTGTCACCTGTTATTTTAATACTTTATTGACTAACATGGAATGCCTAATTCCTAATTAGTTCTCTAGATTTTTCAGGGATGCTGCTCAAGTATTCTATACCCATCATCATTCATATCTCCTCCATTTGAGGAGGCTTTTTAGTACCTGAGTACCCCTTTCTCATCCAGAGTGTTAAATAAGCAGAAGCCAAAATTCCTACCCATACTTTACTGGAAAGGAGTCAAGTTTAATAGTGCTGTATCCTGGATTTCAAGGATTTCCTTAACAAGTGTTTGAAGTCATCCATTTTAGTATAAGTTGTATTGACCCATGACTGTTATGTTTTAGTTTTTCATATATACTCTTGCTTTAATTTTTCCTATATACTCTTGTAAAATGTAAGTCATGTTGCAAACATGCAGAATTCACATTGTGAACCAACCATGAACTGAATTTTACATCATTTGAAAGCCTCTGTTGTAAATTTCAAAGAGAATGCTTTCTGGATATATTGTAAAAGGAAGAGATATGAAAACAAGACTTTGATTTGAAGAATCAAAACTCTTTCTAATGATATTCTCAACTTTTACATCCTGCCTGGCAATGTCTTTAATTTTGCAAAAGGCCAATCCAGGACAGGATATAAATTTCCTATTATTACCATAATAGATTTTAATAAATCGCAGCTCTAGTATAAAGGATGGGTTCACCTACAGAAATGTACACACAGACCACATTTTCTGATGTGGGATGTAAGTAAAACTTTAGAGTTTATACACAGTAGAAGGGATTTGCACAGCCGTCTCGCAACAGAAGCAAGCAAATCCAAGTTAATACCAGAAAGATCTGTCCCTGTGGTTGGTTGGGTGCCAAGTGCCCACCAAAGCTGCTTTATCACTCTCCCTCCTCAACTGGACAGGGGAGAGAAAATATGACAAAAGACTCATGGGTTAATATAGGGACAGGGAGAGATTATTCATCAGTTACCATCATGGGCAAAACAGACTCATCTCAGGGAAATTAGTTTAATTTATTACAGGTCAAATCAGAGTAGGATAATGAGAAATCAAAACTAAATCTTTAAAACACTTCCCTCCATCCCTCCCTTCTTCCTGGACTTAACTTTACTCTCAAATGCTCTACCTCCTTCCCACGCAGCAGCACAGGTGAATGGGGATTGTGGTCATTTCATCTCATGTTTGTGCCACTCCTTCCTCCTCAGAGGGAGAATTCCTCACACTCTTCCCCTGCTTCAGCATTGGGTCTAACATGTGTATCATGTTGGAGACAATTCTTCCTGAACTTCTCCAGCATGAGTCTTTCCCACAGGTTGCAGTTCTTCATAAACTGTTGCAGCATGGGTCCCTTCCACAGGGTGCAGCACTTCAGGAACAAACTGCTCCAGTGTGGGTTCCATCGGGGTCACAGATCTTGCCAGCAAATCTGCTCCAGTGTGGGCTTCCCACAGGGTCACAGCCTCCTTCGGGTACTCCCCTGCTTCAGTGTGGACCTTCATGTGCTGCAGGGGTACAGCCTGCCTCACCATGGTCTGCATCACAGGCTGCAGGGGAATCTCTGCTCTGGCACCTGGAGCACTTTGTGACCTCCTTCTTCACTGACCTTGATGCCTGCAGGGCTGTTTGCTCTCACATATTCTCATTCTTCTGACTGAAGTTTCTGTTGTACAGTTACACACACACACACTTCTTAAATAAGTTATCTCAGAGGGACTACCACCATTGCTGATGGGCTCAGCCTTGGACAGCAGTGAGTCCATCTTGGAGCTGTCTGGCATTGGCTTTGTCAGATATGGGGGAAGTTTCTAGCAGCTTCTCACGGAAGTCACCACTGTAGCCCCTGCTGCTACCAATATCTTGCCACACAAACCTAATAAAAGCCCAGTCTTCTTTGGTTTTGAAAGGATGAAAAGAATGGAAGTTCTCTTAGTGTTTTTCAGGAGATGGCAGGGCCAGCTATAGACCCTGTTTTCTTTTACATTCTCCAGTTGACTATGGCTGTAGCAGAAGATGGAATTTATTCTCCAAAACTCTGTATCTCCTCTTATAGAGAATATTCTTGTGCACCATGTCAGTTTCTGACAAAAATGTATTATCACTAGTGACCATTGTTATTTATGTGCTAAGGAAGGTGCTCCGAAGAGCCAAAGCAATGCCACCCATGCATGAGAGCAGATAGCACTAAACATGCAGCCCCTGATGCACATTCGAATAGCTTAAGGACTGCTCAGGATAGAAATAATAGGAATAATTATGGCAAATTTACTGTAGCCCACAAGTTCCCTGCTAAAAAATCTAGATAAATGTGTGAAAAGGTCCAAGTTTCTGTCACTTCCATGTGTAAAAAACTCATAACAATATTTAACCCAATTATTTGTCTTTCCTGTGTTATCTCACTCAATGCTTAAATGTTAAAAAAAAAAAATCTCTGTTACACTGTTTCAGAGGAGTTAATGAAGTTTAATGAATGTTTATGGCTGCAGAAATCATGGTGAAATTCGTGCTCATACATTTAGTTACAATGTCATTACTAAAGAATTAACAATTGCATATTTATGTAGCACAAAAGAAGGAGTCTTGAAAGATTCATAGAACAAAGTGGTGGTAATAGTAAGAAGTTACTTTTTTAAATATCCAATAATGAAGTTTCAAACCTAGAAAAAATCATAAAAAAAATGTAAACAACAAAGTTCCTATGTGCTTTATTCTTACTTTCATATGTAGGCCTTCGGGGAGCCCCAGGATATTCTTTGGATCAAGCCCATCATCTTCCAATTGAAATGGATCCATTGATTGGTATGTCAAGATGAGAATGTAGCAATATATTTGAAAATGGCATTTTCAGGAATTATTGATTAAGCTATATTTATATATTATGCTTCATTTAACACAGTAGATAGGAAAATACTTATTCTTGTCAGTCCTAGAGAACTAAGAGCATTAGCTATTGATGCTGAATGAGTGCTATTTATTATTAACATCATCAGCAGCTGGTATTTAAGAAACAACCAATTAAGTCAGTTACATTGTCAACCCATATCTATAATTCTGTTCTCTCATCAGGTCACATTAGCAAAACAAAATGTGAGGATCTGGGAGAGTTCACATATTTTCATTTTTTACAGCCAGTGCAGTATATACCAGTGCAGAAGCAGATCCGTTTCTTTTCATTCAGTTTATGAATTTGATTGGCTTAGTTAGCATTACTGAATTAGTATATGAAAGACTGGATTTTAAAGTAAGGCATGATTGTTTTTTTCAACTCCCAAAATACTTGAGAAAGTGAAGTATTTTGAGAAACAGCATCTGCTAAATCTATTCAATGCAGGACTTGTGTTCCTAGTGGTCATTATTTCTCTTTTGCAGCTATTTGCTTTGTGGTGGTTTGTTTTTTTTATTTTGTTTTGGGTTGTTTGGGTTTTTTTTTTTTTTCAGTAGGCGTATTTTTGAAACAGAAATTGGAGACAATTTTGCAATGTTGGCGAGAAAGAAAAAAGCATTTTTAAACATCTCCAGATAAAAAGTTCCTTTTTTGTCTGTGTCAATATTCATGGTTGAAAGATTTATATACAAGTACCTCAGGAGAGTTAGCTTTTACATTCTGTATGCTTCATTTGCTCATATAGTAACAATGGTTTTCTCTTCAGATTTTCCTCTCAAAAGCTAGGGCACAAATATTGTGCCCTCCTGTTCTGGAAATCTGAGTTGTTTTTCATTCATTATCTTTCAGTGGATGGGCATAGAGGGTATGATAATTTAAATATGTGTTCTTGGAATGTGTATATAAATGGTATTAACTTTTACAAGCAAATTGATTGAGGGGTTTATTTTGGTTGAGTTTTTGATTTCATGCAGTTTTTAGCAATTTAAGTAGAATAACCAAAAACAGGGACAAAAGAAACTTGAGAATATTATCTTCATTAAGTCCTGTTCCTGTGTTAGGACAAAACATGTCTCTCAGAATGAGTTTTATTTCACCTAACCCAGCACTTCCTAGCAGCTCAATTTGACTGTCAGAGTGGTAGGATTTCCTCCTTCTGGGGGAATTTCCAGGTGGCATTGCCTCTTCTGACATTAACATCCATGCCCTGGCTCTCTGCTTGAGGGATAAGAGAGTGTTGAAAAAGCATGTTAGATTTGAATAGTTTCATCAGTTGATTCCTCATGTCTTTGATCTGATTAAGTGTCTGCAGGTATAAGGGATGTCAAGGTCACACAATGCAAGCTGGGAGATATTCTGTAGGTGAGATGCCAATCATGTAGAATATACTTTCTGCAGTATTGTTAGCATTGACTTGATATTTAAAATGGACTTCTAGCACTTTCCCCTAGTTCAGTTTGGTTTTTGAGAGTACTTCTGCATAGCACTTAAAATAATACCACTTATTATGCAGTGCATCAGGCAGTTTATAGGAAATTGTCATCTCCTGTAAAATATTTTGTCTTACGCAGAGGGAAACCAGAAATCTCACAATAATTTTGTATTTCTGACACCCATATAGACAGCTCTAAAGGTTCATATGTAAAATGCTTACTCAACAACAAATTCACAGTTCATTGAAAGTTAAATGTATTCATTTTTTCCTGTAAGTGGATGACAGGAAGGTGTTGGAGTGGCTTACTTGTAAAATGTGTTTTGCATGTCATTACAGCCAATAACTCGGGTGTGAACAAACGACAGATCACAGACCTTGTGGATCAGAGCATCCAGATCAATGCACATTGCTTCGTGGTCACAGCAGATAATCGCTATATTCTTATCTGTGGTTTCTGGGACAAGAGTTTTCGAGTTTATTCTACAGAAACAGGTAACCCTAATTGCAACTACCTGTTCTCCTTGCATCACAAAGTGGATGTTTGTCTTAATGCTACCTTAACTACCTTAATACTACCATATCTAACGCCCGTGCTTCCCCCTCAATAATTGATAAAGGGCATTTTATAATACCCTTCATTATTGTTTGAGCATAAAGGCTTTAAAGTGCTTATTTTGTGGAAGATAAAGTATGTAGAAGAAAACAGACATACAATTTTGGTAAATTTTGAAAAATGTAGTTATATTTGGGAAATCAATCAGATAAAAAGGATAAAGTTTTTGTTACAATATTTTTATGGCTGTGTTATTTCCATCTTTATTTATTTCATGTAATAAGAAAGTAGGTTACATAGCTTGCTACCAGGAAAAAATATTTAATTTTTTTGTTTGATTGCAGAGTCTAATATTCAGTGTATTGCTAAAAACTGTGTATGATAACAGACAGAAGGAGGTAATGAAGTAAAACTTAGGTTGACATTATCACAGAACAAATATATATTTTTAATTTAATAATGTAGCACCATTATGGAAAAGTTCATGTGCTGTCTTATGCATATCATTCGTGAAATTCACAAATAATGCTCTAACACTATTGCTTAAATACTGATGAAGCAGTAATTCCACTTAATATTCAGTGATGGCAGCACTGTCTTGATTTTCAGAGATGAGGGTTAAGCTATGGATTGGCACAGGGCACAGCCCTCAAGAGGAACATAAAAAGAGAGAAAAAAGAGTTTTCTAATCTTGTTCTAGCACGTAGTGAACTCTAATGGGGGACATAAGGCAAAAATAAAGTTTGAATTGAGTATTTGTTAATGAGTGAGTGAATGATTTCTAAATGCTGCAAGTACTTAAAAACCCTGAATTTGTATCACTTTGCATTCCCACCAGGAAAATTAACTCAGATTGTGTTTGGCCACTGGGATGTAGTGACTTGCCTTGCCAGATCAGAGTCTTACATTGGTGGTGATTGCTACATTGTGTCTGGGTCTCGTGATGCTACATTGCTGCTTTGGTACTGGAGTGGCCGACATCATATTATAGGTGACAATCCAAACAGCAGTAAGTATCCTGTAGAAACACACCTTCCTGAAAGGACTGTCACAACTATTCATTCTTAAAATCATGGAATCATAGAATAGTTAGGGTTGGAAAGGACCTTAAGATCATCCAGTTCCAACCCTCCTGCCATGGGCAGGGACACCTCACACTAAAGCATGTCACGCAAGGCTTTGACCAACCTGGCCTTGAATTCTTAGTATTCCTTTTGTCAGCTTCAGAAAATATTGCCAAATCTATTACTTCTCTTACAGGTTGAAAGTTGGTGCAAGAAGAGCACCACATGCTAAGCAATTCATTGAGTACTAGCCCAAAACATGTTTAAACAGTCTGTGCATGGTAACAGATAATAGTATGAGAGTAATTTTTAAATTCATAATTGCCTTTATCACTTATAGCATCATCTCATCATAAATTACAGCAAGATGGTTATGACCTTTAAGTGACAGGATGTATATCACCATATTTTGACTTTCTTTTCCACAGAAATACTTTCTGGCATTTTAACTTGCTTCTTTTGTGTTACAGCGTGCTATATCAGCTGCTTGCCTTTTCAAAAAAGGAATATCTCACATGCCATGGAATTAAATGAGTCTCTGTGAGAAAGGTCTTTCTATAGCAAGCAAACCTTTGGTGGAGCAATGTGACTGAATAAAAACAGAAAAATATAAAATGTCAGGAAAAGTTTACATTTAAGTTGTAGGGAGCTAGCTATCAGTGCTTTACAGGGTGAAGAGGGCATGATAATAATAATACTAGTGTATGTAAGAGGGCATTTAAAGCTCACAACTCATTTACAAGGTCGTTTCACCCAAGCTAGTAATATGATCACAGCTAAAGGGCCACTTTTATTCATATAGTAAAACTGTTTTGTACAACACTAAATCACTTTCATTTAAAGCAGTTTCTGAATTCTGATGATTATTTTCAGCACAAGGATATTGCCTCTTTGGATGAACATGGAAAAAGCCATCACTATCAATTTTGATCTCTACTTCAAGTACTGACTGGAGGCAGTTGTAGACCTGTCAGTTACAGACATCTAAGTGAAAGTATTTCTTCAGCTGTCTGGTAGAAAAGTGTCTTATTTGTTACAAAGTAAATATTTTGTTAATTTTGCAGCAATAATTTTTTATTGTGTTTTAATTTTCTTCAATTTTTCCCTAAGCAGAGCAAAGAGAAGACACATAGAAGCCTCTTTCTCACCTGACTTTTGTTTGCTCTTATAACAGAGAGAGAATAAGGATGTGTGTGTGTGTGTATGTGTGTGTAAAATTATGTCCCCGTAACAAATTTATCTAATTTTTATGTATATTCCAGGGCTTTTTTTTGGCACTTAATTCTCAGATAGAGAGAAATTCAGTCTGAAAAAGAATTTCATGTCAGGGCACTCTTGACACCATTTTACTTCTTTGAATTGCTTTGTGATTCATATCAAGTATTAGTAATTTCTGTGCTAAATCAGAAAAAAATAAGAGCTTACTTCTTTTGTTTAAAAAAAAAAAAAAAAGAAAATGAAGACTTTTCTTTTACTTCCTTTGATTATATGGGACTTTGACAGCCTTGCCGTTAGCATTTCCTTACTGGCTGATACAGGCTGCTCCAGTTCTTTTGCAGATAGGTTCATTTTAGTTGTGATACTTTTTTGTCACCATGGACATATATAACTGCAAGAAAGTGGTACTTTTTGGAGTCTCAGGTTTAATACCTTAGCTGTGTAATTGTGGAAGTGTCTGCCTTGAAGATCTTTAAATTCATGAAAAGAGGACATCAATCAGACCAAATTGTATGATTTGCTGTCTGTCTCTGCCTTTATACATGTAAGGCACTGTTTTGCTGACAACCTTACAGTCAGGGTAATGGGAAACTGTGCTTGCAGCTATGTCCAGGCAAATGACATCTCGCAGGCATAAGTAGCAGAACTCAGGAAGATTAAATACCAGATTAAGTCCATTGTTGTAGCTTCAATCTATTGATCAAATTTTTTAATACTCCTGTTGCAGACATGTTGAAGACCCATACTGAGAAAGAATGATATCATCACTATTATTGCTATCTCTACTCATTGGAATAAAGTTATTATGGATATGCTAATTATGTACTAGTACTGTACTAAAACCAGAAGTTCATGTGTTGTAAACATATTCTTTTAACAGCTTCTTTGATCTTTCATGAATATACATCAGTAAGAATAGATCACATGAGTGATTGTGTGCCTGAAGGACCTTCTGCCTTTTAAAACTAATACAGTTACTAAATCTTTCTGCTTAAGTAATACCTACTAGATTCTATTCCCTGATATGAACAGGCATGATAGTTGTATGACTGGTTCCCTGGATGCTTATTTCCAGCAGTGAAGCATTCGTAACAATCCTTGTGAAAATATGTCTGAAGTTTTACATAGTTACAGCCACCAAAGTAGTAAAAAAATATTTCACAATCTACTCTTCTGGTAGAAGATTATGATTTATCTTGTAGGAAAAATGGAAGTGAGATGTTCACTGTAGGTCAAATCCAATTACTTAACATCTTTAGAATGAATTTCCAGAAAGATGTAGATGATATTTTCAGGAGGGAAAAAAGAGGGATTAGGTTTTTTAAAAGCTGTCATCTGGAGACACAGATAAGGTATTTTATACCACAGGCTATAAGAAGGTGAAGAATTCAAAGAAAAATGTCAGGTATAGTAATTATCTGGGTCATATGCTTGACTTTATAATGATCTTTTAAGCTGAAAGACAGTTAATTATCAATTTCAGCTTCAATGCATCCAATTACCAAAAGGAACTTAGCTGTTTCAGAAAATGTAAGACGGGAGAGGGGGGAAGAACAGGGGTGAGAGAGAAGCAAGCCCCAGTCCTAAACAGTTTATGTAATTTAACATTTGTATAGAAAACATAGATACCATTTCATTAGAAAACATAGTAATCACACTCATTTATTGTGAAATAATCTAGGAAAGAAGATTACCAGGATGAAAGTCTTACTGATTCTGCTAAAATTCCATACCCAAGGGTTAGATAAAATCTTTATTAAGCAACATGCATGTCAACACAACCTGCTGGACGTGTGCAGAGCCTTCTCCTGAAATACCTGTGTGGGCATGTGCTCAGAGGGTGACCACACCTCTGTCTGTGAGAAATACAGAATCAGCTGTGGTTTAAAGAGGAGAATGGAGAAAAATTTTGTCTTGGATAATACCCTTACTAGTGGCTGCACCAGCTCAGTAGCTGAAAATTTGCCTATGAGAGCATGGTGAGCTTCATTTTATAGTTTAAAAATATTTTTTCCACACAATGCATTGATTAAGTTACCACTTTTACTCTACAACAAATATCAAAAGGGAGTTTCTGGTTCAGTTTGTACTTGTCACAATTTATTGACACTTCTTACAATTACTGTGAGAAGAGTCAAGGTTTACCAGATTTTAAAGATACTGTTTTCCATGAAGTCACCTTCAAAAATGACTTATGGTTAGAATATTCATCCAGGAAGTTGAAGACTTCAGTTCTTGGCATCCAGAAACTGGGGGAATTTGAACCCACATGCCCATATTCACAAGCATATGTTGACTATCAGGTTATAAATTAATGTGGGAGGGGCATGCTGTGAACTTCCATCTTTGGTGGAAAGCAAAATTCTTTTCTCTGCTCTTGTTTAAGGATCTTATGAGACACAATGACTGGATAGAAATAGAGCTTAATCAAGATAATCAGGAACCAAAACAGCAGTTTGAACCAAAACTTCAGAAGCAGCATGTTGGGAAAATCTCCCTACTTGTAATTTCTCTGGTTCAGCAAAATGGGTTTCATGACTATGCAATGGCTAACCTCCAAGAGCAGTGATAGAAAATGCCCTTTCCCAGACTAGACTAGAGGCTGGTGCCTGGGGATGCTCCTGAGAAGTGGGAGATATGGCACAAATTCATTTAGGCTGAAGGTTTTTATGTATGTTTGAAAGTCCCCTTATTTCTTTATCTGTGCTTAGGTAAGTATCACCTCTGGGAAAAAACACTGAATTGAATGAAGATTAGTCATCTTACCATGGTCAGATACCTACTTTCTAAGGTAAAATTGCCCATCTGAAATAGGTAATCTGAATCTTCACTTTATTAAGTTGATGACCACATTATATATATCTGCTGCAGTTGAAAGAACAGTGAAAGGAATCTGTTTTCCTTTAAGAAGACATGGCACATGCAGAGGACATAGTTTGCTTATTCCAAGTCTCTGAAGTGATCTAGCAAATGTAAATCTTTGCAATCCTAAGAGACTGAGTGAAAAAATTATTGTGATGGCATTTGGCAATTTGTATTTTGACATTTTTTCTCTTACAAAATATAGGGATTTGTTTTAACTGAGTGCTAATTTGTATATAAATTTGTTTTTACAGAGTAGCTATATTAGTAATAAAAAGGAGCAAAGACAGCACATGATATGCCTTGGAGTTCAACATGTATCATTGTAGTTGTTTTATTTTTATATTTTTATGATTGCGTTATTGAATGTTGCTTTCAAACAAGTGACTTTGAAAATGAAAATTATCTCCAAGTCTTTGAACAGATACCAAAGTGGATGATAGAATTGCAGAAAAGAGGAGGACAGATGCTTTTATCTGAAACAGACACAAATTCAGAAACTAATTTGGAAGTGATAAAAATTAATTTTCACACTTTAATTGGAATCAGACTCCTGCATGAAAGAGGGGAAGGCTAGGCAGCTTGTGCTAAAAGCTGATTGAATTTTTTGTCAGGTAAGTATGTTGGACTTGGCCGTTTATCCTCTTGAGTCTCTCTGTGCAATATATTACATTCACCCTCTGACTGGTGTTCTTTAAAAGGATCAATGCTATTCCTGTTTTGTCCCTAGAGCCTGAAATTTCATTGATCTTAGGACTTGACATTTCTCATTACCTATTGTAGCTTCCGAGAGGATGGTCACAAGAGGTGTGAGAGTTAACCCTGCATTTTCTAATGGGAACTGTGCTGACCATTGGAAAATATTGTGTCTATCAGCCCTGCACTGAGTTTGTTTAGCATTATAACATAATCCTCAGAGGTGCTAACAATTCATCCACTGCAAGTGAGTGTATTCTGTATATACCTGAAAGGGAGGGTAACTGCTACCAAAAAAGATCCTTGTTAAGTTAACCTGCATTTCACCTGCACTTTCTTTAAATCTGTCATGGAGTATACCATTATGTGTTCCTTTTGCATAACATATGGCATCCATTTCAAAATAGCCACCCATGTGTTCTGTATTAAATGGACTAGATGGCTGTTTGAAGGTCCTATGCAAAGCACATTGGCACACATGCAATCTGCTTTGGCTGTTAAACAGTTATTATGGTACTTTTATGTTTGTACAATTTGGGTATCAATTTTTAAAATACAGTATCTTAGCACTGTTTATCCAGAGTAGGAGCTCTTTGAAAACAAGTGTAATTTTTACTGGCACTGCCTGTGGTATCCAAAGACATCTCTCTCATAAGACTGCTATGCAAAGGTAAAAGGGCCAATAATACACCTGAGCCAATGCAGTTATATCTGGCATTTTACCAACAGATGTCTGCTCCCATGCTTTGCTGTGGCTGTACAGTGCAGGGTGGTTCAGCAACTTGCCAAAGTTCCCAAGCAATTTAGTGGAAGAAATAGGAAGAGACACTGCAAATCCTTACTCTCCTCTCCTCCACTGTATTTTTTCCTTTTAAGGCCTGGATAGGTGCAAGGTACCTGAAATTCCATTCACCTGGGTGAATTGTTTGTAGATACATGCAATGCTGCTCACATTTTGCAGCAAATAAACCAGTTCTGCCAGAGCTGGGAATATTTTGAGTATACGACTATATTTTGGTAAGAAATCTTTCCTTTACAACCATTGCTCTCTGAAGTAGGCATTGTTATTGGATATTTTCTACTTTGAAATATTCCTATTTATTGCCCATAGACTTATATATTTGTCAAACTAAAGGATTTTTTTTCCTGAGAGTAGAAATTCAAGAAGGCTGTTACATCTTCACTTCCATGAAAGCCATAGTGTTTTCTAAGATTTCTTTTTCTGATGAATATCCCCTCAAAAGTGTTAATAGTAAATAGTAAAATAAACTGTTTTCAACAGATAATTTAGCTATAGCATTGTACTTGCTTCTGTCAAATTCAGAGATGAAATAGAGGATGAAATTTGCCTTGTGCTCTTATGTTTCTTTACACAGAAGACTCCTAGATTTGTGCCCATAGCAATCTGTACATAATTCTTGGAAAAGAACAGTATGAGAGAAATGGTAGCACTGTCCTCTTTCTTTTCTTATTTTCATTACAATGCAAGAGTACCATTTGTTGCAGAAGAACCTTACAATAGAATTAAGCATTAAAGTTTTCAGAGAGAAGGGAAGATGTATTGTGGTTTAGACTTTGTAAAAAAGCTTATTTGTTTTGAAATACAATGCAAATTTTTATTTTTTTCTATCTGCCCTCTAGTAATTCTGTTCAAAGGTGCTCCTTTGGGGAAATTACAGGGAATTTACAGTGGTGGTATCTCAGTCTTTAGTTAGGATATTTTCACCTGCAATTCTCAGAGCTTCAGCCTTTGACCTCTGGCTGCATCTATCAGTGGTGATGTGACAGTTACAGAATATTTTGCTAGATTTCAAATGATTCCTAGAGTTCACAGCTTCTGTCCATAGCAATAAAATATAATATGACTGACGTTCCGTTCCCCATGCCACAGCTTTTCCTGTAGAAAGTATCACTGAATAATTTTTTCACAGAGCCCTAAGAGGAAAAATCCCATTTTCAATTACTGTTAGACTGTTACTCCTATTAATGATATGCCATAATTAATTTGTATTTACTGAGTAATATGACTCAAAGATCTGTAATTCAAAGCAGTTGTTTTTTAAAAGCAGTTTCTGATAAGCAGTTGTTTCTGATAAAAATCAAGAAGTTGACTAAATATGTTCATTTTTCATATTCAGGCATTATACAGTTTCATGATATTAAACTGTTTTCCTAGGAAACACTAAGGAAAATGCCCTTTTGGAAATTGCATTATTTGTTTACCCTTAAAAAATTTCTAACCATCTAATAATTTCAGTCTCTCACCCTTGCAGTCTGTAATATACCTCTGTATATACCTCTGATGCTATACCTCTATAATCAGAGCTTAAGCCAAGATGACTGTTAAGCATAATTTTCTCTTTCCCAGGAGAACATACAGAAGGAAAAAGAAAGGTGGAAAGCTCTGAATTTAATTAAATTTCTTTTTTCCTCCCACTTTTCTGTTATACATTTGGAGAGAAAAAAAAAAAAATCCAAGGAGAGGGGATTCTGACCATAAACATTGATGGGGAAATTATAAAAATCTAAATCTCAAAATACAGGTAATCTTGTATGAGTTACATTTTCTGTTTCTTCCAATTATAATGCTTCCCCAGCAGTAAAGCCCAGTTTTCTGTTCATACCTTCAGTTTCCAGATCAGAACAATTTTTTTCTTGCAGGCTGAGATAAAGATTGGGAAACTAGGATTTACTGGGGTAGCTACTTTCATAAATGATAGGAAAGTGTTAGTGTGTCTGTGCTATGCAACAATAAAACCAGGTAGCTTGAGCCACCCTGTACTATTGCATCCAAAACTGGAATCTTTAAATCCCTGGTTGATAGTTCTCAGCTGGTTCATAAAGATGGTAAAATACATGGAATTCTTATTAAAATTTTGATGAGGGGAGATGTTAGTGCTTGGCAAGAAATACTGTAGACTCATGCTAAATTTTCAAGAACTATTGTTACATACAGTTCTGGCTACCCAAATTTTAAGACAGAACTGAAGCAAGACAGGCAGAGAAATGTGTTGCTGCAATGACTAAAAAATGCCACTTCAAAGGAGTTTGGTTTGTTTAATAGAGGAAGAAAAAGACCGAGAGGGCTGATTTGTTCTGTAAGTACAATGGAAGGGGGAAACACAAGAGAGGGAGAAGACCTAATGCTAAAGACAATGCTGACACATGAAGAAATAGATACAAGGTAGACAGGAATTAAATTCATACTGAAAATCAGAGTATTTCTCTCCTTTAGAGTAGGAAAGATCTGGAACATCCTTCGAAGTTATATACCCAGATAGATATTTCATTACTTTATTAACAAGTATATGTGATGCAAGTGTCTGACTAAATCCATAGACCCACAGCAGTCTATCCAAGCCTCCTTTCCTGATGCATATCTTTCAGAAATCCATGCAATATTGCTCAGTAGCTCAGGTAGTTCCTTTTTTAGTTTGTTTTGGTGTTTAACTGTTTTTTTCCAGTTAGGAAACTGCATTTTTATCACAGGGTTGAAATGAATGCAGCCATTCACCCACTGGACCTCACTGTGCCATTAGCAGGATAAATTTCTGTGTTATTTGACATCTTTTATGCTTGTGACTCTCAGCTACACTGGTCAAGTCACTGCTTTGCTTTCTGTGTAGTGAAGAAAGAAAACACTTTAAACACTGTTCAGCCTCCTGTCTTATTATCTGTGTCAGTTGTGTAACCTTCTTTTAAACTAATTTCTATAAATGTGGGTACATGACTTTAATCTTTCTGGTCTACGGTGGCAGGATAGTTCTCAACACCTATTTGCTGTTCTAGGGTATTGCATTGAAAGTTAATGTGGAGGAAGTTTTCCTGTCTGGCTCCAAAAATCCTTCTGTGTCTCACTGTCTTCCTGAAGAGAATGTCCTCTCCAGTGAGCAGAGCTTGTGCTTTGGCAGGAGCATCAACCTGCCACCTGGCCATATTCAAAATAAATAAAATAAAACACATTTTTCTCCCTTTTAATTTAACTAGGCAGTGCAAAGAATGGTGTCTCTTCATTTTACAGTTGCCCATGAATCTTTGTTTCAGTTTTATATGCAACCATATCTTATCAGCAAGGATTTTATATTATACTGTATTTATCTTATTTGTTAGTATTTGATCAAGAATCAATTCCCAGCTCCTAACTGGACATCCTACTTTCTAATATCCTAATATGCAGCTAATAATAGATACTTTTCTGTGGTTAAAAAATTTTAAGATCTGTCATTAAACCAGTCTCTTTCCATGTTGTTGTCCACAGTCAATTTCATATCAAATGGGTTTACATCAAAACATTGCTCTTCTAACACAAATATGTTGAAAAAATACATGGAAGTCATTTTAACATAGACATCTTTATCAAGTCTACTTGTCATCCTGTCAAAAACAGATAAGAAGCTTGCTTGACAAGGCTGCCATTGCAGTGACTGATATTAATGAAATTTTTGCTTCCAGTTCTTTGTTGACAAAACTGTGGATTAACCGTTTTGTTATTTTGCACAGGATTAATGTTACAGTAATTCATCTGTAGTTCCTTAGGTCATTTCTTTTATCTTTTTAAAGTATTTGAACTACACTGGCAGAGCTCCGGTCCTTTGGGATTTCTATATTTTCTATATTTCATCATAACCAGATGAAATCTTTGATATCTACCAAGTAGCTAATTTTTTATTACTGATTAACTTTGACTGGCAAAGCAATATCAAATACTGAGCAATTCCTTAACTGCATATAGGAGTTCCACCTATAAGTTCCATCTTAAAGATGTCAGTATCTGTTATTATTAAAAACCACAGAAATGTTGCTATTTGTCATATAAACACCCCATAAATGCCCAATTGCGTGAACCCAAAATAAAATACATTTCACTCCTGAATATGAAAAATAAATATTTAGGGAGTAGTTTATCTTACTTTTCAGTACATTAAATGGGATAAAAATGGCACAGGTATCCATAGTGATACATACAAAATGACATATACCCATAACCATTTTTAGGTATAATTTTAATCTGTAAGCATTCAACGTGTCTCTGAATCAATAATGTTTATGCAACAGTAGTATCTTTCTACTACAGTGCTGTTCCTCTCTTCTTTTTCTACTCCCAGTTTCATGAAATACAGTATGATTATTAATACACATCCTTAACTGATCCTACTCTTTAGATTCCTAGCAGAAGTCTGGAGACATATTTGACAGCAGAACTGTACGTTACAACTTCTTTTAATACCACCACACTTTGTGTTCTTTATCTGAAATACGCAGTTACACATTATTTTTAGGCCATAAACCAGCTATGTATTGTTATTATTTGGGTATTATAAACATGTAATTTCTAAACGAAAACATTTCCCTTAATGTATTGGGAAGCTGTGCTTATAAAACTATGTTATCTGAATGTATTTTGCTCAGAAAACTAAGTATGAGATACCTCCCTGGTACTTACTGACTTAAGGAAAATCAGGGCAAAGTTCTTTTGTTGATAAAACAGGTCTGTTTGCCATTCCTCTGTTGTTTCCTATTTTTGTTTTCTTCTTGTGTGGTTCTTGTTTTGTTTTGTTTTTTTAACAGGTGATTATCCAGCTCCTCGTGCTGTTCTAACTGGTCACGACCATGAAGTTGTCTGCGTGTCGGTCTGTGCAGAGCTGGGACTTGTTATCAGTGGTGCTAAAGGTCAGAAATGTTTTTATGATTTAAATCTTAAAATTTTTTAGAGCCTTTTTTATGGTACTTCTCAATATTCCCTCAAGCCACATATACTTTAATTATTCAAAGTCTCCTCTGCTAAGATGTGTTGTATTTCTGGGGGAATATACAGTAACTTACTTTGAATGTTATTACTTACTATCCGGACTTACCAGGTTTGGACACAAATTAAGTTCCTTCCAGCTATCAGCCTGTGCTACTATTGCCCCCAGATCTGGAAAAGTAATCAATAAAGATTTATACAATAATTCATAATGACATCCATTGATTTGGAAAAAGAAACCGCTTTTGATAGGGACCTATATGTAGGGAACGCCAGCTCCAAATTCCTACCCTGATCTTAATAGAATGGCAGTTTGTAGGACTGACCTTAGTCTCCTTGACAAGGAAAACAGGGTTAATTTGCTTGGGTTTTGATCTGTGCAGCCCTTGATCCAGTAGGGTGGGTTTTTTTCTTTTCTTTTTGTGGTGGATTCAAAATAGTAGGGAATCTGCAGGTTCTATAAAACTTTTTTACTATCTGTTCACACTTTTTCTCTGATACCTATCAGTGGAGTCCAGAGTATCCAAGAACTGCTAATATAAATGTTCAAAATGCCTTTCCAAACCTGCACCATTCTTCTGTATAGCAGTTAGTCATCATAAATGAAGCACCTGCCTCAATGATTGCTTGCTTCATCTTTGCTTACTCTGTTTCTCCTTCATTTGTTTTATTTTGCTTGTTGTGACCACTTTCTCCTTTTCTCCTTAATTCCATGTGCACTTTTCTTCCCCCACTGCCCTCTCTCATTCAGCTTTTCTTCTTAATTTGGCAAACTTCATGTCTTTATTTTTTTTACCCTTCCTATTTGCCTCTCCCTTTTCTTCCTTCTCTCTTCCTTTCTTTTGTGCTACATTTTATCTTCTCCCTTCTTTACATTTCCTTTCTTTACATTACTCTTCTCCCCTCTTAAGGTTCTTCTTCATTATATATCTTCCTATCTCATTTCCACTCCACTCCTACATCCACATTCAGCTACTTGCTTTCCCTGTCTACAGCAATGCCAGTTTTATTCAACCCCATGGATATCTTTGTACTCCTTTTTGAATAGTTTGCTGCTTCTGAGGCTAAGACGGATGTGATGCTTGTTCTGCCTGGTTTTGCTCACAGCCTGAGCTCCTGGGTTATCGTCTTTTATACTGCCTCAGAGCTCAACATTTATTTTCAAAGCTGAGTGTGAAACTATTGAGTAAAGACATTTTTAACAGGAAATCCTAATGGGTCATTAACTGTTGTAATGACATACTACATAACAGTCATAGGCAAAGTCAAGTAATTAATAAAAAAAAATGTACTGAACCTAAAGGTTTTTTTTCTTGCTGTACTGCTATCTCTTACCTCTTAAGGCACCTTTATATACTCTTACTGCTGGAATCTGTATGCTGCTATGTTCTTCTTCATTAAATGTATAATGAATGTTTTGGTAATTTATGTAATTTTAGAGGTAAAGGCTGCTGGAGGACCAAATTACATCAAATCCGTAATATGTTTGTGATTGGTCAAGCAAAATGGTGGCCCTGCCTGTCCTCTGAGTTACTCTTCTTATGTTCTTCCTTTTCAAACTCTAGTGCATATATAACCACAGAGAGAAAATCCTTTTTTTATTGCTGGTTTCCAGCAGATGCCAGCTTTGAGGCTTCAGTTTCTGCCCTTTCCAGTCCTTTTCCAGTTTCTCAGATTGCATTTTGTGGCATTACTGGTTGCTTTGCTGTCCTTCCTCAGTGCTGCTGTGCTCTCTCATGGGGAAGCTGTATCACTGAAGCTTGCTGCACACTGTGATAACATGCTTGAGAATCTACAGAGGCAGAGAAACCACACATATAAGACTCCTCTGAGAAAACTCCTGTGCATCAGGTTGATGCTTGCATGTTCTTATCCAATAACCCCAAAAAAGAGCAGTCAGTCAGTATGTCTTCCAAGAGCATTGTAAATCATATGTTCTTTGTGCCTTTTTGTGTCCATGACCACTTATCTATGAAGGTATTACATTTTTCTTTTGAAAAATCTAACATAGTAATTATCCTAATGGTGGAAGCATCACATGTAACATTTTGGCATGTCAGTATTTTCAAAGGTGAAACTCAGCTTTTCGAGAAAATAAATTAATTCCATTGCAGTCATATCCCATGGGCCCAGACAGGCTTGAGGCCTCTCTGCATAAGGCTTTATGCAAACACAGATAAAAACCTGAACCAGAAGGGCTTACATACGAATTCACTGATGCTGTGATTCATTCTACTTGGGCAAACCCAGCTGCTGTGTGAATTTCGGAGAAGTTAGAAAGGCTTAACGTGAGGTGGCTGAGTCTGCCACTGTGAGTTTACTTTCAGGGTCATGAGCTAGTTGTATAAGGAAGAGATTAATGTGCTGTCCAGGAGTATCTTGTAATTCATAAAAATAAACTTTTATTATTTACCGTGACTCTTTACATTTATCACAGAAGAGACTCTTTTTTTTTTTTAGTAGGAATACAGATCTCACTTTCAAAAGAGCTTTTTTCATAGATCTTGAAATGGAAATAGCCTAGTTTTGCATCTTAAAATATATATTTTAATTTTCATAGTTGGTTGTTTTATTTTTTTCTTTCATCAGAAGTAATAAAAAGATGTTAAAATCTCATATGAAAATCCCTTTGGAGTAGTGCAGTTATAGTGTGATCTCCTAAAAGCTCTTATAATCCAAAATCATACTAACTCTTGGCTGTCAGATGACTCCCATTGTTAAAACAATTCAGGACTGAAATCTATGCATACAGTGTATCACTGAGGGAGAGAACTTACAGGAACTGCCATTGGCTATAGGAGAAATATTCAGTGATATGATTATATGCCCTCTGGGATTTGCTCCTACTAGTCACTGGTAGTGCCCCATCTGTTTAATGTGGCAGATTAAAGAGAGTTCATGTTGTTGGAGGAAAACAGTAAGATGGAGGCTTCTAAATGCCTGGAAAGAGTAAAGAATATTTTAGAAGATAGATTAATGAAAACTTCTACCAGTTTGAGTAAATAATAAATTACAGCTTTTAGGAATGTCGTATCTGTTTTCTTAATATGCTACCTCATGCATTTCCTTTTCTGTTGCATATTTTAAATTCTTTCAGCAAACATTGCATCTAATACGATATAAATCTGTATTATGCATTGCCTTTGTGCGCAGTACATACAGTTCGCATGAGCAGGAAATGTATGCTGTATTATCTTTTCATATACAGAAGGTCCTTGTCTGGTACACACAATTACTGGAGATCTGCTGAGAGCTCTGGAAGGAACAGAAAACTGCTTGTATCCTCGCTTAATTTCAGTATCTAGTGAAGGTCACTGCATCATCTACTATGAACGAGGACGATTCAGCAATTTCAGCATTAATGGCAAACTCTTAGCTCAGATGGAAATCAATGATTCAACAAGGGTAAATCTTAATGCAAACAAGCATTTGTTGTGTCTCACCTTTATTTCTTAAAAAAAATTGAATTTATGTGCCATGTGATTTCAAGGAAATCACATATGCAAAATTACCACCTCCTGTTGCCCTGTACAAACACAGATCCTTTCATTTCCATCTCCAAATGCAAAAATTCACTTGAACTTTAGCAGAGTAAATAAGAACAAATTGTTCATGGTCCCACATGGTTTCTGGAATTTTTGTTTGCAATTAAATTTCAGTGGGAAATACATCTTTGAAAAAAAAATGCTTTGAAAAGTGTTCATTCTTCATTTATTAGCGAAGACATGAATTTGTGCCTCCAGGGCTCTGCTCTGTCACTAGCACTTGTAGTAGCATTAGAAATGCAGATCACTGTTCTACTTTAGGTGTTAGTGATGGCACTGAGTATTGTAGCACAAACATTGAAATGTTATGTGCTGAACTCAAGTCTTGGCAGATTCAGTTGAAAACCTTTTGGTTATATATCATGTTTATAATGACGCAATTGTTTCACTTTCTGATTGGGGAGAAAGAGGAGTGGGAGCCTTTTGCTTCAAATTTAAAGTGGGCAGAGCAAACTAAGTTGATTAAGTTTTTGTAATATTGACCTGTTTCCATAAAAGTTAACTGTGTGGTTGGGTTTTGCTTCTTTCTCCTGAAGGCCATCCTCCTGAGCAGTGATGGGCAGAACTTGGTGACAGGGGGAGATAATGGTGTAGTGGAAGTATGGCAGGCCTGTGACTTCAAGCAGCTCTATATTTACCCTGGCTGTGATGCTGGAATAAGAGCTATGGACCTGTCTCATGATCAGAGGTGAGTTTGTTGTTAATATTTGTATGTACATGGTAAAATTTTACAAATTATACATCTCCATAAACTTGAAGGTATAAATTTATGGCATGCAGTCATTAACAGGTACAAAGCCATTGCCCTAGTTATTATCTTCTTGATTTTTCTGACTGCATTTTTTCTCTGAGTTTCATAGCACAAACACTTAACATTAAGGTGGGGTCTTATATCATTGAAGTCAGTACGCCAGAGATGCAGCTAGCAAAATATGAATGAAATTACATTAACTTAAGAACACAGGAATAGTCAGACTGGGTTAGAGTGCAGAAGGGCCTATTAACCAATGCCTTAATCAGTTATATAAGTTTGTGGTGCATTTTTGATTTTCAGCTATGTAGAGCTTGAGAATTTCCTGGGGTTGCATCTAGACTATAAGTATGCAATATTTTCAGTTGATCTGTCCACCAGGAGTGAATGTGGTCCTTTCCTTTGACCTTCTTGAGCAAGAAGGATGCAGCCTAGATTTTTGCTGTCACTGCTATGTCACTAAAATTCAAACTGTAAATATAAAAGATATATGAAACTGGTCCCTCAGTCTTTTATTGTAAGATGATTATAACGTAAGTCTATATGTTGCATTTCAAGTGTCTAGGCAGGATTCTGACTTAGAGGCGTTCAGTCATAAGCCCGCAGATGGTAGCCTCACTCCAGTGGCTCCTCAGCCAAGCGCATGCACCAGGGGTCTGAACCTGCAGTTCTTCTCGTACTGAGCAGGATTACTATTGCAACAATACATCATCAGTAGGGTAAAACTAACCTGTCTCATGACATCGTGCTTGCAGTAAGCATGGGTAAAGCCCTTCCCAAGTCTTTGCTCATGAAGGCAAGCCATCAATCAGTCAATCAATCAATCAATATGTTGCATTTATGCAGGGTTGTGAGTGGATTTGCTGTTTGCATCATGCATCAATCTTGTATTTCTTACTAATATACAAGCCCATGACATGCAAAGAATTCACAGGATATTAGAAACATCATACAGCATTCATTTCAATTTATTTTTCTTACATGTTTCAGCATTCCTGTGCTATGTACCCATTTTGTAAAGCAACAAAATCACTTATAAATAAAATATGTACATAATTTATTCATGTATGAGTAGATGACTTGCTGCAAGTCAGTTCTGCAAAAAAAGTCCTGGGGGTCCTGGTGGACAAAGTTAGCCATGAGCCAGCAGCAGTGTGCCTTTGTGGCTAAGGTGGCCAATCTTGGGGTGCATTAGGAAGAATGTGGCCAGCAGGTGGAGGGAGATTGTCTTCCTCTACTCTGCCCTGGTGAGTCCAATTCTGGACTACTGTGCCCAGCTCTAGACTCCCCAGTTTGAGAAAGACAAGGAACTACTGAAGAGGGTCAGCAGGTAGCTATGAAGATGATTAGGGGACTGGAGCAACCATTTTATGAAGAAAAGCTGAGAGAGCTGGGCCTGTTTAGCTTGGAAAGGACTGAGAAGGTATCTTTTCAATGCATATAAATATCTTAAGGGCAGCTGTCAAGAGGATGGGGCCCGCCTCTTTTTAGTGGTGCCCAGCAACAGGATAAAAAGCAATGGACACAAACTGAAACACAGGAAGTCCCATCTCAACATGAGTAAAACTTTTACTTTGTGAGGGTGACAGAGCTCTGGAACAGGCTGCCTGAAGGTTTTGGAGTCTCATTCTCTGTAGACACTCAAAACTGACCTGGATGTGATCCTGTATAACCTGCTCTAGGTGAACCTGCCTTAGCTGGGGGTCGGACTAGATATCTTGAGACATCCCTTCCAACCCCAACCATTCTGTGATTCTGTGATCAATCTTGACAATACTAGGAATGTAGAAATTTGGCTTATATGTCAACACCCAAATGTAGTGTCTCCATTGCAAATTGAATCCCACCCATGAACTTAATCTTCAGTGTTGCAGCTTTTTGCCTTGTTCTTCTAGCTTTTTTATTGTTAATGCTAAGCCATTGATTGAGAAAGTAAAAAAGTATTATCAGGACCATCGTTTCCATCTTTTTCAGAACTCTGATTACTGGCATGGCTTCTGGCAGCATTGTGGCTTTTAATATAGATTTTAACCGGTGGCATTATGAACATCAGAACAGATACTGAAGCGAAATGAAGAAGTGAAAGCCCAGGTAAAGCTGAGAGCACAAGTGCTGCAATGAAAGGTGTAGTCTCTGGTGGAAAACCACGTCTGCATTGATCTCCGTTGTACATTCCATTACACCCAGCAATAGCTGTACATTGTAGTCAGCAACCATTTTACTTTGTGTGTTTTTTCACAACTGAACACCAGCTGCTGAAAAGCAAGCTTGTATCATGTAAATTATATGAATTAGGAGATGTTTTGGTAATTATTTCATATATCTTTGTTTATTGAGAAAAGGTAGTAGGATGCGCCACAAGAGACTTTTGAAAATTCTGGGGAACCTTGATTCCAGTTATTTCAATGTTTAGGCTTTGAACCTAACATGCATCCCATCTCCAGCCTCTTTTCAAGCTGAGATAAAAAAATACGTTTGATACTTTGTACATCAGATGCACATCTTAACTTTAAAGGGATACTTTTGTAAAAGTAAAACCTTGTATAAAGAACAAAACTGTTTCTTAATTTTATTGTGGAGTTACAACTTGCATGTACTTTAAACCTGATGTCTTGAAGGAATAGGTGCATTCACACAAATGGAACTGGAGATCTCCTAAGGGTACAGCTTGTGTTAAAGGATTGAATTTGGGCGCAAACAGTAATTTAACATTTCCACCAACAGTTGGTTTTCTTTTTTTGTTTTACTTTTTAAATCTAAACTTTACCCCTCTTAAGTGGAGTTCTGCTCATGAAGCACTTGGATAAAAAGCCATCATTTGCCATATTTATACTTTATACAATAGAAATTAAATTCCTCCCTTTAAAATTCAAAGACTAGACAGAAAGGGAGTAAAGAGGGAAGTTCAGTTTAATGCTTGATGACTCCCAATACAGGCAAAGTACAATACTTCTTGATTATTAACAAATCATGGGCAAGAAAGCCCCCAGTGATTTTTTCCCTTATTTTTGCTCTGAGCAGCTTGGTTTATTTGACAGCCTTAGCTTGATTGTAAAGGTGACTGAGGTTATTCTTTTCAGTACTTCTGAAAATCTCACCTGAAGCTACTCAGACTAAGGCAGTTCATGTTTTACAATACCATAATGATAACTATCAGAATAATTTTCTGCACATTGTACTGATCAAATTACACACCCAGGGGTACATACACTTTAATTCATGTTTCTTCTTTGTATATTTGGTGACTGTATTGTCATAGATGTACATATTGTGTCGGTAGGGCTATGAGGCATGTAACAGGAATGTAATTTTCTCAGAATTTACACTCACTTGCAGTCATTTATTTAAAAAGATAATGGATTCTTTGTATTGGCACTTTGCACCAAAACATATCATTATTTATTGATGTGATTACTTATTTGTTATCCACCTTGTATTAGTAAGTTTAGCACTGAATTTCCTTCTTCATTGTTGTTTGTATTTATCAGATTCAGAAATCATGGGGATCAGTGTAATGATTTAAGTTATTCATCACCCGTCTGTAAGCAATATCTTGAGTTTGTAGCTTAGAATTGGGAGACTATTGAACATCTGGAAGACAAGTTCATTTCATCTTAAGATCATGGTGAAATATTTTGGATATATAAATTCCTTAAGCTATTGTAACCATGTTTTATTGCAAAGATGTAAAATATGCCAGATGTGTGTGAGTTGGAAATCAAAAAGAAAAATAAAATATGCAAAGAATTCAGTAATTGTTTTTCATTTCAATGATTTTTTTTTTCAAAACATTCACATTACCATTAGAAACAAACAATTATAGGGATGCTGGGGAGGGGCTCTTCATTAGGGACTGTAGTAACAGGACAAGGGGTAATGGGTTCAAACTTAAACAGGAGAGGTTTAGATTGGATATAAGGAAGAAATTCTTTCCTGTTAGGGTGGTGAGATGCTGGAATGGGTTGCCCAGGGAGGTTGTGAGTGCTCCATCCCTGGCAGTGTTCAAGGCCAGATTGGATGAAGCCTTGGGTGACATGGTTTAGTGTGAGGTGCCTATGCCCATGGCTGGGGGGTTGGAACTAGATGATCTTAAGGTCCTTTCCAACCCTAAGTATTCTATGATTCTATGATTTTAAGAAATCATCTCTTATATGATATATATATGCCAAGAATTATGCATGCCTAGGTGGTTGTATTTCCTGGGGTCTCAGGAAATAAAACAGGGGTTACAGAGTGTGTTTTGCAACTCTTTTGGTTGTCAGTACATGAAGAGAAGCTACTAGAAATACTTTGGTCAGCAGAAGTGAAGAATCAAAGCCTTTAAGGGATATTGTGGATCCTTGTTAACAAGCAATAATCTTGTATAATAGACCTCTTAGAAAGCAAAGATCTGATGAAAACCATTTTGGGTATCTCTCATTGTCTAATAAAATGGAATTAACTTGTGGCATTGAAAGGTAGATATCCACACTCCCTGCATAGCAGAACAAAACATATGAGATAAATTGCCTTCTGGAAATGCTGAGGTCCCTAAAAATTTTAAAGCAAGTAAGTGGAGATAGATAGTTATCTAAATGTCACATGTATAATTTAAGGTAGCAATGATGCATTCATTATGATTAGAAAACCCCAGATTGACTAAAAAGCAGGATAACAACCAACACTTCAATTTGTTGCCCCACTCATTGCCTTTCCACTTAGAAATATTGTTCTTTAAACAATTATCAAAATGAACTAAAGCAAATGTTTGAGACCCTTTATTAGAATACAGTATACATGTTAGCAGACATCTGTTTATAAAAGCTTTTGAAGTGATAGATAACCTTACTTGATTGTTTTGGTCTGAAGGAAAGATGAGAAAGGAGATGAGAGGGTGTTAATAGTGGCATATGAAACAGTTGATTGATATGCTGCAACCTCCATTTCATTATTATGCAAGTGTCACCCCGAATGTAATATTTTATTCAACAAATTGATTAAAAAAATGCACTATTGCAGTTAAACAAAAAAATAGTCTTACTGTAATCTTAGCACTGTTGTTTACTGTGAGGTATTATTTAATCACAGATTAGAAGGTTTCATTCCCAAGCAAACTTTTGTATTATAAATTGGCCATAGGTTACAAAAATAAAATCCTACTCCATGGTGTTCATAGTTAGGGGTACTCAAACAAGTAACAACAACGATAGTAATATGCAATCTTCATTATGGTTTAAGTTAAAAAAATGGAGTTTCCACAAAGGCACAGGACAAGGAGAATGTATTAACAGGCTGGTATAGTCACATAAACCAGCCTGATATGTTTTTTTGTGGTGAAACACCACTGTTGCCTTTTGGTCTCTATTTAATTTCTAATTTTTAAAGAGAAAAATGTTACAATTGTTCCAGAATATTTAATTTTCTTTGTTGTTTTAGGGGTTTGGATTTGTTAGAGGTTTTTTTTCTGTTGGTTTGTTTGGTTTTTGGTTTGTATTAATTACATCAGTGCACACCTATCTGTTGGGACGTCTCTTAATGTAAAAAAACCCAAAATGCAGAGATCTCCAGTTTGTTTCACAATACTATTCCAAGTTGCCCCATTTCTACCAAAAAGTAAAGCTGGGCTGCCTTGCACTTTTTCCTCTATAGAAATGAGAGTCACTGATTCCAGGGAGTCTCTGAGAGCTGTGTGTGGAAGATGAAGCAGCTTTGACCAAACCATTTAAATGTAATCTCTCAATTCTCAATCTTCCAGCTAAGAAAGATGCAGCATTAAGAATACATGGTGCTACTAAAACATACCTACAATGAAAATAATGTGCAGCTATTGGCTGTGTTCCTGCCAGTTAGTCCTAAATTAAGAACTGGATTATAAACCAATGCCAAAACAGAAGGATGATGCAACATCAATGAACCATATTCCTTGCCCAGATGCTATCACTATCGAGGAGGATGCTGCTTTCTCTACAAAAGCAACAATAAAAGAAAGGCTGCTGCATTTTACCCTGAAAAGAGACTAGTTAGGCTCAATTTCCTGGAAGAGTCAGGTAAATGATTTTGTTGATAGAGAACCTCATGGGTTGTGCTTGTAGAGCTAAAAATGCTGCCTGTGAACAACAGTTGTGCTGAATGCTTGTTATAATATAGTGCATCATCCCTGCTGACAAGCAAGCAGAATGTTTGAAGCAAGCTTCGTGCTGCCAGTGATAAAAGCATTTGAAGCAGACACAGGGAGTGAAGGCCTGACTTCTCATAACAGCAAGCAAACCCCATCCAGATACAAGACATCTAGTACATATAAATATTTCATTTGGACACTTCTAGCTGGGGTTTATAGTCATATTTTCCAAGAGTTTAGTTATGGACTGTTTTTATTTAAGCTATTTTATTTAAGGGAGAAGGGAGACGGACGGCATGTATGTTACTTGCAAACACTAAAAATGAATGGACTAAAACTTAAGCTGGTATTTAAAGAAGGAAATTAGTACTGGAAATGTATGTCTATGCAATACAGTACGATTTATAGACTCTCTAAGCCCAGTGATTAGTTTTGCAAATTCTACAGTTAAATTTCAAGATCTGCAACCAACAAGAAAAACAAGCCTGGAGATTGCTTTCTTGTAAAATTTATAAGCTGTATCCATATGGTTAGTTTACAGAGGGATTTGCATAGATGAAAATCTGCTGAACAACTGACTTGATTTATGGGTCTCTCTATGGTGACATCATGCCTAAACAGCACTACTGCTCTGTATCATTATTTAGAATCAATTTTCTGTCAGTGGCACCCGATTTGCAGAAACAAGGACCTAAGTAGCTAACATGAATACCTATGTGCAAACTTTGGAGCCTGGAGTGCTTTATATTCTTTAAAGGATTGGTATCATTAAAGAGCTCTGTGTGCCAAAGGGTGCTACAATGCCAAGCTACCTTCAGCCTACTATTCCTAATATCAAGCAGAGAATATGCTTTTATATATCAAAACTAGAGAAAAAAAAAAAATCCTCTGGTGACAGAAGATTACAGACAGATAAAAGCTATTAGCACCAGTGGAACTGACTTAGAAGTTTCATGTCTGTATATACTTTGAAGAGACTTATTCTTGGCAGGATGCTACAATGACCAAACCCTGTGGCAAAGCTAATCCTAGTATCACAGCTGTGCCAATTTAAGAATGATATACTTAGTTTCTCTCACTGTGTAGCACTAGTGATTTCCAGAAAAGGCAGCAAGCGTGATTGAAAGTGGTTTCAGTCCCCCTGTGCAGTTACACCTACAGATGCAATGCCCAAGGCTGTTCAGATACATTTAGTTTGTACAGAGCTATCAAGCAGGAAATAAAAAGGTGCCTGTTGGCCAGTGTCCCTGCATGCACATCTTTTCAAATAACAATAATGAAAAAAAGAAACTGTTTTAGTAGGAAAGCAGCAGGACTGTCAGAATGGGTCAAGGGGTGGAGAAAAGTCAGAGAGGAACAGATTTCATCTACAACAAAACACTTGGTCCATTTCTTCCAAATAGGCCCAGAGTGTCCCAGTGTTGCTCCTGCAATATTCCTTCCCCCTGTATCTTTCATGTGCTAGACCCTCTGACCCTTTGTTTTAAGTTGCCATGAAGAGCAGGCTGTAAATTGGGTTTTCTCTCTCCAGCAGTCATGTCTCTTTTGGTATCCATCGCATGCCCTTACCCCCCGTAACTGCCGCAGAGGGCTAAAAACAAATTCAGCCTAAAACACGGCTCCAGGAGACCTATACAAATCTTTTCACCAAGCTCCTTGCTGTCCCAGTATGAACTGCAGGAGGCAAAAACCTGAAATGAAAAGGGTATCCTATCTTTCAGCTCTTTATTCAAGCAGAAGCAGTGGTCATGTGGGAGTATTATTCTCCTAGTAATTAACATAGGTCAGAGCCTTTCTCTGACCCTAAAGCAAGCAGCATGATAGTCTCTAGCCATGCCACCAGACTACCTGGGACCAGCCCTTAACACATCCTAGTCCATACACATTGCAGGGTGTTGATCATAGGGTGATTAATTGTGTGCCAGTTAAACTGTGCAGATGAGCACAGGACAGTTCTCAAGCCTCTACCTTTAATTGCTCAAATTGCTAGGTATAGCCAAGACACCTACAGAGTCCCCTAAACTCCATGACAATCAGCTTATCAACCATATCCTGAGGTCTTGATAGATGGAGCCTGGGACTTTCTATTTGCTCCCAGCTACAAGACCACTCTATCCTGTTTAAATACTACACCCTGTGACTGCAGGTTTTGGATCACTGACTACAGGTACTGCAAAAATGTACATAAAAGGTTCTCAGCTCGTTAAGACCTTAGTGCTTTTTGCCATTGTCAGTCTTGCAGTCCTGTTGTGTGCTACCTTATGTATACCTGTACATTATGGGAAACCAATATCAACTGGAAAAAGCTTCTGCTGGTCAGGGGTCCTCCTTGGTCATTCCTTCATGAAGTTCATTGATACCAGCTTCTGATCCATGAAACTGGATACCTTGAAAAGCAGTAAAAAGATATTATCATCATTGCGATAGCTTCCTCCATTGTCAGAGCTTCATTGCAGAGGCTTATGCCCTAATTTGCAAAGTCCCTCAATGGTAAGAGCTACCTTGTGGGAGATAAGGTTGCTTGTCAGACACCTACTGCAGCAGTCACAAATGTAAGGTGGGAAGCATTCATCTGAGACATAAAATTCTAGACATGTAATGAATGAATATGGTTCCTGCACAGGAGCTGGCTACAGATAGTGTACTCATGTACACCACATTCCATGATTAGCATCCCAAAGGCATGCTGATCCTTCTCCACTGATGGATGATCTGGCCAGTACATTAGTCAGGAGCACCTTCTGAGTTCCATGTCAGTCCACAATGAATGTGGCAACTCAACACATACAGAACCAGAGAGCTCAAGGGTCATGGCTTTCTGTGATGTACAGTCTTAATTGAGGGAGGGTGAAAGGGTGGGTTTTCAATGTCCATAAAGTTGAAAAAAAGATTGCTTGCCTGCAAGATAAGTTGCCTACAGGGACATTTCAACCTACTGCTCAACCCCTCTTTTCTAAGTCTCTCCCTGTTTCTGAAGTTTCTGGAATCCCTTTTGTCACTGCATGTTCACAATGGGGAGGGAAGGGACCACTGTGACTTTCAGAGGCACTTACAGCGTAAGTATGCATGCAAGCATGTGTGTGTGCAAAGCAGCTCAGTTATGGATCATTCTTTATGCTACTTAGGAACTTTCAGTCAAAAACCAGGCCAAAAAAAACCCGAAGAAATCATTAGATCTCAAGGTTAGATTGTACCAAGGAGGATAAAGGGAACAGTGGAAATTCTAGTCATGGAATCTATCAGGATCTGGGCTCAGGGCAAAGCAAGGAGCACAAGGCCAAGTCCATTTTTCATATCTAGAAGCAAAACAAAATAAAGCATCTCCACTAACAATTCTAGAATAAACTGGGGATTTAATCATTCCAGATTAACAGAACTAGCTATTCAAAAATTATGATTTGAAAGGTAAACCACTTATATTTATATTGACACCACTCATTCTAAGAATAGAGTATCTCTCTGTATCTGGCCTGCAAATATTATGGGACTGCAACTCCTGGAAATGTCCATTTCTAATCATTTAATGTGGATTTACTTATAAGTGCATAAAACCTCCAGTCCTTCTTAAAGACTTTTTCTTTACAGACATGAATGTCTGCAGTAGTTTCTTTTAAGCATATTTTCAGTAGAAGTCCTCCTTCTTACAATACTTTTTTCTACAACACAGCTAAAAGATTTGACTTCCCATAAAAATTAGCATTAAAATGCAGATTATACATGTTTCAAAGAATAAAAGGTTAAGAGCCTAAGCAAACATTTACATAACTCCGAAATAGACCCACTGAAAGCCTTTTCCAAAAGAAAATATATAAAATCTCAGATCGACAAGAAATTTATGAACTCAGAAACAAATCCATTTTTGACAGCAGATAAAATAAGAAAAATGGGATTCTGCCTTCGGCAAATATGGGACAAAATGCCCTCTTGCTGCATCTTCCATTGCTTCTAGCCTTTGGCAGGAGTTTTCTGATGGAAAAACATTTCTGCAGGATTCCAGAAGAAAGATAACTAAATTTTGGATGTTTGAAACAACTGTGCTCTACTGACATGGATGTAATTGATATTTCTTCATCAAAATATTATGCAATATTAGTCAAATGTCTTTCGTAAAACCATTGTTGTTTCTCTTAACACATCTGTAACCTCCTCAAAACTATACCAACTCTGTCTATTTTTTACAAATTATTGTGACAACAAATTAGCTCATTATTTTAACTCATCTGTAAATTCCTTATTAACTACTATTTTCCATGGGGTTGTTTCAGGATGATCCTGTCAGAATTTGATCCAGTATTCCTTCTAATATATTGGTCAGATTTTCTATAATTTATAATTTATATATAATTAATCATTTTATATATATATATAAAGCAAAAATCAATAATTCAAAAGACATCCTGATCCTTTAAACTCTTTGAGGTAAGTTACAGAATACACTGCCTTGAGAGATTTTACATTAGCAGAACCTCAAGCATGTAGAAATTAGGTAGTCTCTATTATTTAATTTATGATTTTTACTAAGAGAGAGGTGTCTACTTGTAGTGTTCAAACCAATGCAGTATTTTCATTAAGAACTGTTAGAACAATATAGTGCCACCTCTGCAGTTCCACAGGTCATTTCATTGCCTTGTGTAACATCCCAGGCTAGGGGGATTCCTGAAAGAAGCCCTCAGCTCTCTTGTCATTTGAGAGGACCAAAATGCCACCAGTAAGTGGGGATATCAGACCCACTTTATCCTGGGGTTGAAGTATTAATGTCTTTCTCTGGTGTAGATAATCTGCAAGCAGATGTGACTTATCTTTACTGATTCCTGAAACTATTTTGAGACTTTCAAACAAGACCTTTGGAGAAAAACAAAATGTGATCTCTCTACATGTTAGCTGAGAGAGGTTTTTCTCCCCATTGTGGTTTAACCCCAGATGGCAACTAAGCACCACACAGCTACTCACTTACTCCCCCACACTGTGATGGGAAGACAATCAGACAGGTATAAGTCAGAAAACTTGTGGGTTGAGATAAAGACAGTTTAACAGGCAAATCAAAACCCACATGAGCAAGCAAAGCAAACCAAGGAATTCATTCACCACTTCCCATAGCCAGGCAGGTGTTCAACCATCTCTAGGAAAGCAGGGCTCCATCATGTCTAATGGATACATGGGAAAACAAGCACCATTATTCTGAGCATCCCTCCCTTCCTTCTTCTTCCCCCAGCTTTATGTGCTGAGGATGACACCATATAGTCTAGAATATCCCTTTGGTCAGTCAGGGTCAGCTGTCCCAGCTGTGTCCCCTCACAACTCCTCATGCAGCCCTAGCCTGCTCAGTGGTGGGGTGGGGTGAGAAAAAGCTTTGGCTCTGTGTAAGCACTTCTCAACAGGAACTAAAACATCCCTATTTTATCAACATTGTTTTTAACACAAATCCAAAATATAGCACCATACCAGCTACAATGAAGAAAATTAACTCTACCCCAGCTAAAACCAGCACATTGCCATAGAAAAGTTCTTGTTTCAATTAAGCCTTTCACTACATTTCCTGAACTAAAGAAATGAGGAGGGAGGAAACAGTGTTGGAAAGAAACCTGTTCTTACGAAAAGGGGCAGAAATGGCAGCCAGGACAACACTAAATGACACCATACTTTGAAGGGACTATGCAGCTACACAGGACACTCTCTGAATTCTGACACTGCCTATGTTGCTTCTATGGGCTTCATTGATGCAACATGGAAAACAAGAGCTGCTAAAGTCAAACCAAAGCACCTTCTCCTCCTGAGAGACAGTGGTTGATTACAGCAATTCCTGTCAATCAATCAAACAGTGTAGAGACATCCAGAGCAGTTACCTTTTGGTAGGAAACCCAAAGATGTCCCATTTCTCTAAGATGTCCCTCATCATGACAGTGTGATAAAAGGCTTTTTTAAAAAAAAATCTAGGGAAGGATTACTTGCAGACCCAAATGCTTGTTTTATTAAACCAAAGGCAAGAATATAAAAATACCACATCAGAGGGGACAAAGGTTCATATCAGAGGCTGGAAGTCCAGAAAATGTTGACAAACGTGTTAGGACTGATTTCACATTTGTGTTCCAAACACCCCCAATTTCTAGGCTTAAACAAGGAAGATTCCAGTTACTGACTCACTCCCAGGCTGCCCGCTTTAAGTGTCAAGTCGAAACACCTTCCACATTGCCAATAATAACAGTGCCTCAGGGCCAAATTAGGTACTCAGTTACACCTGTGCTCCCCCAGGCCCTGGATTAGACTGGCTGTGATAGGGGTGTAATCCCTGTGCAGTGGCAGGGCCAGGCGGGTGTCACTGCCTGAACTCATTACGCGATTATGTTGATGGAGTGTAAGAGGCACCAGCTGCTCCCTGCCGAGGTGCGGCACTGGTGGCCTGCAGTGGCTGCAGCAATAAGGTTTGGAGCCAAAACACCTGAGCTAAATCAAATTACTTTACTGACACCCTCTCTGCTCCTTCATTTCCATCTGGTTATTAATCCCATAGCTGTTTGAAGCCATCAGTGTGAAACAGTAGGGGAAGAGGAAGTGGGGTTTCAAACACTTCCTCCAAGGCAGCCACATGCCCTCTTAAGGCAGGAAGAGGACAGTAATTTTGAACACGATGGGTAAATTTCTATAGAAAAGTGTGTTCCTTGTGCACAGAACACTTTCTGGGGCTGCCAGGGTCAACCCCTACAGTCCACCTAATTCTACATTTGGATCTGGCCCACCTGTTTGTTGGACTAAGCGGTTATGCACATTATGGTACAGGCTGGCCTTTCAACAGTATAAATAGTAAAAAGCTGCTTTCATGGATTTGCAGGATTTATAAGAGCTAGCTAGTTATCTCTTATAATAAAAAATAAGGGACTGATAGGAATGTACTGGAATGTACAGTGGTTGACTGGAAAATGAATGACTGAGGAGAAAACCATGAAGATAGAAAAGGCAATCTTATAAATGTCACTGCAGATGAATATATATCAACATCTCAGACAGAAGAATTGTTACTCCAAAAAAGAAGATACCTTCCAGTTTAATGAGTGTCCTAAGTGCCAGTGATGATGTATACTGACTGGAGATCTTCTGCATATGTTCTGGGACTGTCCAGAGTCCTATCTTGCAACACATGCTAATAAGCAAATGCGTAAGATCCCTTTGTAGCCTGAAGTAAAACTCCTCATTTGCAAGACAGGTTGTGGGGGCATTATGGTTGCTCCTGTCTGACATTTTTTTGTCAATGAACTTGCAAATACTTCATCTTTCATTTTTCAGTCTGATATCAGTTTCAATGCCTTTTGATGTTGGTTGGGAAGAGACTTTATATAAACCCTGGATTTTGAAATAAATCTAATAAGTGTCAAATAATGAGATCAACATTATTTTCTGTAATAAATTGGGTGCTGCGTAAGCATAAAAAAATAAATTTAAAAAATATTTTTACATATAAAGTCACTTCTAAGAGGACTGTATGGAACTTTAAGAGGATTTTACAGAATATCACTATTCATGTACAGGCAACAGCTAAAGAAGGATTAAAGTGACAACAGCAAAAATACAGGGTTCATTAACTATTTTTAACCATTTACCATTTATCCATTCATCTGCTATCTTGAATTCTATCACCTAGGCCTAAGTCCATAAATGCAAACTATGTCTAAATGTGCAAAGTATGCCAAACATGGGATCCTCACTGTTCTGTATTTCCCAACAATGTTCAAATAACTCTAATAGCCAAATTTAGCTCAAAACCATGGTTTTGGTAGAGCAAGTTTTAAACTCAAATAATTTTAAATTTTGCCTTTCTATTCACATGTTTTATGTGCAACCTTATTTATATTCATATAATAGGGAATATATGAAATGAAGCAAAAAAAAAAAAAAAAAAAAAAGAGTTACATTATATCCTAAGGTTATTATTGGTTTAAACAGCAATTACTAGAAATACTGGCAGTTGCCTAGAGAAACCTAGTCTTAGTGGTTTTATTATGGAAGTGCAGAGGTGATCAGATACTACAACAGTTTCATGAAGCTTTTTTGTACAATCTTTAAAAATTCTTTTCTGCTGGTAATGGTGATGGACTGGACAAGTAAGAGGAGCAACTTTATCAATAAACTACTCAGCAAAGATCAATAGGCAACAGAGAGATAGTTTGTATGGCTCTGTTTCCAAAAGGCATTTCCCAAGAAGGCTAGATGTACCAACAGGACCTCGGCTGATCAGCACTAAGTGATATGAGACAGAAAACAAACATGGAGAACTAGAAGCACACAACTAGGTGCTTCAGCAACCCGATTTTCCCACAGGATAATGAGAAAGGACAACTCACACCCTTGAATGTCTTTCCAAAGCTTTGCTAGCAGCACTGTATTGTTCTCTTTTCAATGCAAAGGAATCAAGTTGTCCTGCAGAAATCATACACAACAATACTGTTCAACATACTGTGTTCCTTGAAGGAGAACTATACAGATGAAAGAAGCCGTGCAGCGGCACCACCAGCCTCTGAGTAATGCAGTTGCCCCAAGCTTCTTAACAAGTAAAGCCACATTGCTGACAAGTGCCCGATTAGCTCTGTCTTTCAAAGCCTTATCTGGGGAGACCACTGTGAAGTCAGGGAAGAAAATAAGAGTGGAGCTGTCATAAAACCGCCTGACTGAACTCTCTATCTTCAAAACCAGTCACTGTAACCACAAAGTGGAGCTGGTGAGTCCACTTTTGCACCAGTTCTAGCTGACAAGTGGTAATGTTAGGCTAAAGGGTTCTCAGAAAGTCTGTATGTGAATTAAGGAAAGACTAGATGTAGTCCTTGATTTCACTAACAAGCTCACTTCTCCTTATCTATCCACTACACTAGAAATCAATGTGTAATAGGGAATGAGGAGGCTAAAGGGACTCTAGACACTTACTACACAAGAAGCTTAAGATCAGTGCTCAGTGCTACTTACAGTAAGTAGAAAATGACACTTGCCTACAGGTTAGTTGCGACACATTGTGGAGTTGCTTTTAATTTTAAAATTGTTTCATATGTTTCAAAAAATTATAATCACACAGATCTTATGCAAAAGAAGACAGACATTTAGATACAGAAGGCAAACATTTTAAATTTACTTCAACACAACTAAATCTAGATTATAGCGATAGGACGTCTTACAAACTTAGTTAAATTCCAGAGGAACACACCTTTTGGTAACATTTATTTGTATATCACACTTGACACTTCATTTATCATAGTTTTCTCAGTATCTTCCAGGGAAAAAGAGAACTAAGTTGAAGCCTGAATTTCTAACAAAAGTCTGTGGTGACCCCCTGAATGAAATATCTGATTTATTAGTTTTTGAAGTGTAACATCTTGTTAAACATCTCCTGAAGACCAAGACTCAAAGCTTTCCAATTCTAGCCAGATGAACTGATTCCCATTGAGGCACATCAAGTAAGGAACCTGTTACATATGTTAATGTAGTTTAGCTATTTAGCAATATGCAGGTGGGTTTCAAGTCCATTAGTTGGGACATGGTCTGCTGGGAAATGCATCCACGATATCCACTATGTGTTTCACTCAATGCTTCAGCTAAAATCAGATATCCAAATCAGTACATACCACCCCAGGATACTTTTATTGTCAATGGAAAGATGCAAATGGGCACTTGTGGAGGGAAAGTCATTTGAACTGTTTGAAATGCCTGTCTTAGGTATTTAGTATACCTAGTGAGAGAAATCTTCCTGTGGTATTGCATACTTATTTCTCTTCATTGGTAACGAATGCATCCTGGGTGACTGGCTTAGATGTAAATACCTCATATCTATACAAGTTAAACCATTTCAAACTGGTGTTGGCCATCCAGCCCCTCCCTTCCATCTGATCCACCCAAACCTGGATTCTCTGTATACAGGTATGGCTTCTTCTCTCATCTGCCAGGTACGGTAGGTAAGGAAGTGGATCAAGGTGGAAAGAGATACCTTCTCTGCCTTTTTCATTCCCCTCAGGCTTTATTCTTGGCTGGATCCATTCTCTTAATGGATTAAAGCTTAGCCACATTGTGCAACCACCCCTTCTTGCAGGTATCCTTGGTATAAGATCAAAGGAGATAATGTGTAGAGAGGTGGGAGGTGGAAGGGAGTAGGAATACAAAGGACCCAAGGAGAGGCATAAGCAATAAAACCTGGCATGCTCTGCCAAGAGCAAGTTGTCACTGGGGAACAAAGCCTGAGGAGCATGTTGTGCTCAAAGAAATACATCTGGGAAGCGTATATTGCAAGTCAGGCAAATACAAGGAGAAGGACTTTTTTAGGTGGATCCTGGTAGCAGTAGTTTCAGCATGATTTTTTTCCTTCTCTATTTTTTTCTAAGTGCCTGTAACTGTGATTTCTGTTAGCATGTTGTAAATGAATAAATGGATTTGCATTTTATTGTATCCTGATTTGAATTAAAGATGATTTAATGCACCCTGCTTACAACAAAGAATTCCTTACACAGGATACAGCAAATCTAAACCACAAGCTCATGTTACAGAAATAAGTGCCAGACTCACTAAAACCCTACTTGAAGGTCTCCAAGGAAGAGCTAAACACACCTCTATAAAAGGCGCACAAGCCAGATCACAATCCGGGGACCAGGTGAAGAAATGTCTCCCAGACACCAGCAATAGTGAGGAAAATTCTCCAGCATTTCTAGCAGTATTTAAGGAGCATGCTTGGATTCATTCAGAGATACGTCATTAGCTTGAGCAACTTCTGACAATTCAAAACATTCATGTAAGGAAATGTCTTTATTCACATACTGGGGAGTACTATATCCTCAGCAAGAGTTAGCAGTCTGAACACAAGAGAAGCCTCAACATACTCCAACAAACTTTTGGTCTAAAGACAGGAGGCATATTGAAGGACAAACCCAAAACTTACAGTGTCAGGCCCTAATAAGAAATCAGAAAATGACATGTATTTTCTGTATTTTATATCTGCCTTTTAAACTTAATAGGCTAATGAAGTATACAGCTCCAACACTATCCCATTTTCTGTTCCTTAGCTCAGATGCAGCAAACAGTTAGAGACAAAGCAGAATTAATATGTTAAATAATTTAACTAAGCGGGGTGAGTTAAGTACATTCCCACAGAATTAAATTCATTACAGAAACACAGCCTTGCAAATAGCACAGACACCTGCCTGAAATACCTGGAGAAACTCCACAGAGGAAATTTCAAAATTTCCTATGAAACAATAAAAATTGTCTTGTTTATATTGTTGTGCATTTTACAGTTTATTTGTTATAATGAATTTATTTTATTGTTGGAGGGGGAAGAAAACTGGTTATTAAAAACATTTGATTTCAGTCCAACGTTTTCTATAATTTTATTTTGTCAACAGATGGGGGCATATCTGCTGAGCATATAATGGGTTTATCACTTCTCGAATGCAACTGCTGCCAAATCTCTAAGGTTAGTCATCTCTCAGCTATAACACTGTGAAATCCACAAAAAATATATTGAAATTCACAAATGTTTCTTTATGATTTTTTAAATGAAACTAAATTCTGAAAAGTAGTTTATTTCTGGTTTTGTATAGGTGCATCCTGGTAGAAAGTATTACCATTAAAGCATTATCATTAAAATATTACTTTTTAATGGTAATAAGTATTACCATGAAAGTAGAATGGTTTGATGGTAGTATTCATTGAGTAGAATAAGCTCCTGAATAGCTGTCAACCTTTATTCTTAGCTAATGCTGATACAGAAGTGTCTAAATGACTTAATGCAATATTTTACAATTCCTAAGGCTGGTTTGAATTATACTATTGACACTTTAACACATATATTAGGCTGGCCAGATTTTAAAATTTTATGTAGCATTTGTTTTGGAATGGAGGTAATTTCTGTGGTTATGGATTAGTAGTGCAGCTTGGCTTTTCCCATTCCCTGTTACCTCAGGCTATAGACAGAGAGTATTTTTTGTTTGATATTGCCAACTTAAAATTTATAGGTGCACAGCTCACACCACCAGTTGCCAGAGGCACTTATAAGCCCTTTTTCCTAGCACAAACTATCAATATATATCCTGATCAGAAGTGCACACTGAAAGTAATGACTCTTTGTTCTCCTCTGGCTGCCAAGTGCCATTGCTGGCAACACAGGATTTGGATAAGAAGAAAGCAGTGATTGTTACTGTGTTCTGAAGATGCCTCAGCAATTTTAACCTGCTGATACACAATACAATGAAATAGCTCTACTTGAAGCCGTTCTACTGAACAAATTTGACCAAAACTCATGTTTGGTCTGAATGAGACCAGGACTCAGTAGTCAGTGCCAAACAGAGCTCAGAGGAGGGGGAGAGGTCAATGCATAGGACCTCAGCTTCCTTCTGTGCCTAATCATGACATTACTGGCAAACTAGAATTTCTTCTGTGAAACACATTTTTTCTGAAATCTGAGAAGTCTGAAAGAAACATCTTTTCAAACAGAGATTTTATCAGAGAAAGGAAGCCTGGAGTCATGTCTGTAAGGTGCTGATCTGTGATATGAGGGAGTCCTTAACTCAGAGCAGTTTTTAATGTCAAAACTAGTTTGAAGAAGACTGAGCAGGGTCTGACTTCTGGGTGGGTACTGCTCACATACCCCTGTACACATATAGGAGTGGAAGGAGCTGACCCTTCATCAAAAGTGTTTGAAAATAGGCTTTTACTGCATTCCAGTGGTAACAAGCATCCTAAATCATAGGAGTTGTTACCAAAAAACATTAAAATATCTGTCCCTTATTCAAATCTGCCATGGAAAGACCTTTGCAACATCTATGAGAGCTCAACTAGGCTGCAAAATTTATGCTGTGTGGAGGGAGGTTTGTAATAAAGGCATAGAAGTAGAATGGATGCTAAGCCTGACAAACATCTGCCCAAGAACAAAGCAGGTGAAAACCATCTTTATCTGCCCAGGCCTACAAATGTTGCCTGCACTCTTCCTGCCATAGAAACAGAACACTAAAGCCTCAGCTTTCACTATCTCCAAAGACTTGGTTAGAAATGTGGAAGAGTTGAAAAATACTTTATACTGTATCATTTAGGACATCATAAAACCAGGAGGAGAGTTTGAGAATTATTCAGATTTATGAGCTGATGGAAGTTACTTAGGAGTCCATACAGCCAGAATCTCTTCCATGAAGTCAAACTGCTTGAAGATCAAAGTATCTGTATCAGCGTTATCACCAGGCATCAAAAAAAACCCCATGACATACAACAGATGCCTACTCTGTCTGCCCTCAAATTGTCAAGAGTTACTAGTTTTCAGTGCTATCAGGCAGGGCACACACAACATACACATATAACAAAGAAGGGGGGGGATATTGTGGGAAAAGACAAAAAACATTACTGAACATGATGGAACACTAAAAATAGGTGAAATTGTACATGTCCCTGCTGAATTTTGTTCTTTATAGTCATAATTTTCATGTTATACATACCATTGTACATAGAATTCTAAACACTATGAAGTATGAAGATTTCCAGCAATTATGGTGAACAACGAGCATTTCTAAGCTGATGCAGAAAATGCAATAAACTACTAATATGCTTGTAAGGAAGTATTATCTCCATTGTCAGGTAATGAGGATCCTGCAAATTACAATACTGGAAATGAACATAGAATCATAGAATAGTTAGGGTTGGAAAGGACCGTAAGATCATCTAGTTCCAACCCCCCTACCATAAGCAGGGACATCCCACACTAAACTATGCCACCCAAGGCTCTGTCCAACCTGTCCTTGAACACTGCCAGGGATGGAGCACTCACAACTTCCCTGGGCAACCCATTCCAGTGCCTCACCACCCTCACAGTAAAGAACTTCTTCCTTATATCCAATCTAAACTTCCCCTGTTTCAGTTTTAACTCATTACCCTTTGTCCTGTCACTACAGTCCCTAATGAAGAGTCCCTCCCCAGCATCCTTGTAGGCCCCTTTCAGATACGGGAAGGCTGCTATGAGGTTTCCACGCAGCCTTCTCTTCTCCAGGCTGAACAGCCCCAACTTTCCCAGCCTGTCTTCGTATGGGAGATGCTCCAGTCCCCTGATCATCCTCATGGCCCTCCTCTGGACTTGTTTCAACAGTTCTATGTCCTTTTTATGCTGGGGACAACAGAACTCTACACAGTATTCCAGGTGAGGTTTCACAAGAGCAGAGTAGAGGGGCAGAATAATCACCTCCTTCATGTTCAGACCTATTGACTCATGAAACAAAGATAAACCTGAAGGGAAACTAGTAATCCATAATCAAACTTGTACTGATCTGCATTTAAATATGAACACAATTCACGTCTCTTTTTCTTTTTATTTTGTTTCCCTTTTATTAGTAACATGAGCTCTGTAAATGTCAGTGGCCTTTAGATTTCTGAAATTTGTTATTTCATACAGAGGAAGAAACTTAAACATGCAAATATCCTTTGCCTTCTTAACAAAACCCAAAACCTGTTATTCAGGAAAGTTGTACAGAAAACAAACTGTTGGTCACAACTGGGTAAATACAGCACATTGCTGTTATGCCCCCATAGGCAGTGGAGCTCCAGTGACTCCAGTGGAAGGAAGTGGGATTTGTATGCCAGAAGGATTGTCCAAAAGCTATCATGTGATAAGCCATATTTAAATATGCACAAAACCAGAGTAGATTATAGGTCTAGTCTCCAGTGCTTCTGCTAGACTTAAGGCAAATCACAAGTATTTACAGCTGTGCACCCTTACCACTGCCATTCTCAAACCTCTAGATCCTGGCTCTATCTTAGCATGTGGGTTTTCACTAATGAAGTTCCTGGTGTTTGCACACAAAAAAGTGCCTCTCCCCAAGCAGTGCTAAGCTTCATAACACCTAAAAAGGCTCTTACCAAGACAAAATAAATAATTGGATTGTGACCAGTAACCTTAAATGGAAACAGATCAAACCCTTGATGAACAGCCCAAAGTGGTGATGTAGATGAGCCTCTTCTTCCCCCTAACTCTCCTGCATGCTGTGGTGTCTGAAGAAACCCAGAGCTGCTTCAGAGCTCCTTCAGTGAAATCTGCAGTTACTTGCTTCAGCTACAATACAATGCAGAAAGGGTAAACCATAAGAAAGGGATTAAGTTAACTGAAATCTTACAGGTTTCTCCAATCTAGAATAATGGAGGCTAAAACTCAGCTTTTGGGAAGATATAGAAGGGTCTGTGGATGGGAAGCAGACCAGAGAGCTGCTGTCTGACACAACACAGAAAGGGATCCTTACAGGAAGATAAGACAGCTTGGCCTGTGAATACCCCACCCCACCTGATTAAAGAGCCCTAGAGCAGTGTCCTGAAATAATTACTCCTGTTTTCCAAACTGTCATTCACAAAAACCAATGTATGTGTAGAGAAACCCACATGGGCTTCACCAATTTCTTTTGCAGCCCTCATTGTGAGAAAATCAGTCTCAAACCCCTCTGCACCAGAAGTTCCTTGACCCTTCCCAAGGCTGCAGCCTTTCACTTGGAAGCCTACCTCCAAGAAGCTGGTTAGGAGCTGCCATCCCCCAACACACGCCCATTCTTCTATATTATGTGGCAACCTAATGTAATCAAGATGTTCAATACATCTGGGCTGAGGCAGGAGAAAAGTGGAAACCACACTGAGCTCAGCTGAAGCAGAAAAAAGAAGGTTATTTGAGATAAGTGTTCAGCAAAAAAATCCTCTCCAGGAGACTCAGCACCTGTAAATGATCTCCCAGTGGAGGAGGAGCCCCCTGTGAAATGAATGGATGTCAGAGGGGCCACTTGTACTATAGCAACGAACTGCAAATCCTACCCTCCCACCACAGACCTTGCCTGATTAAGCAGGATGCTAGCAGAGAACTCTGCTTACAGTGTCAAGAGCCACACATTTTCCTTATGAGTGACTAAGTCCAATGTAATGTGGCTTGCAGGAGTTTTTCCTAAGTCCCTTCCCAGATGTGGTGGGAAGGGGGCTGCCTTCCACACACTTCCCTGAGCTCATTGCCAGTTGCATTGGTCCCAGCAAAAGCAGCTGCTGTGGACGAAAGGTTTCCAATGGGAACGGTTCCCAAAGACAGCTCTGAACACGGGACAGACATTTCAAAACACAACTGAAATGAAAAAAAAACCCAAGCCTGCTCACATTGACACATCACTCAGTGGACAACCTGCTGCAATTGGATCTCTGAGAGCTTTATAAGTGCAAAACTTTCATCACTTAACAGACTGAATGGCAATGATTAAGTATGAAAATGCACATGTCCTGGTGTTTGTGCTTGGTTAGCACTGGGCCACTCACAAACAGATGCAAGTATTAAGACTTGTGCTGTCTTGTAACAAGTTGTATTGGATGGATCTACAAGAAACCCACTGATACCAAGTACCCTGTAATACAGATATTATGGAAGAGATACTCTGTAGATCCTAAAAGTTTTATCCATTTTTCTGGAGCTTAACTGTAACTGGTGTTTTTTACTCAGGTAAAATAATAGAGTGAGAAAAATCATTGCCATATTCCATTGTACCCTGTCAGCTTTCAGACTGGGGTGGACCTGGGGCCAGCCTTACCCAGAACAGCCTATTTGCGTCCAGCTCAGGCATGATTACATGAGCCGCAGCTACATTTATGACTTCCATCCAGATATAGCCTCCAAGAGTCATCCTTCACATTACTGCATCACTTCTCCATGCTGACAGTACTTTGCACTACAGGGGCACCTTCAATATGAGGACTGTAAAGCATTCTACAACACCAGACTGCCTTGCTTGCACTGGCAAGCAATTCCTGTAGTGAGTTAAATACCCTTTCCAAGCCCCCAAATAAATTCATGAGACTATAGAAATAATCTGAAAGGGTATGTAGGAGCCCTTGCCTTCTCAGTCTTCCTTTTTCCCTCACAGATGCATGCAGTGTTGATTATTGCCTGCATTAAGACAAATTATATTTAATAGAGCTGAAGCTGTACACATTTCTAAAGCAGCCTGCCTTGTGTGACTGTGTTGAACAAACAGTCCTACTGAGGCAGTAGTTCACAGTTGTTTCTTGATTGTTTTCTGAGTTTTTTTTAATAAAAAAAAAAAAAAATGCTTCCTGNTTTAATAGAGCTGAAGCTGTACACATTTCTAAAGCAGCCTGCCTTGTGTGACTGTGTTGAACAAACAGTCCTACTGAGGCAGTAGTTCACAGTTGTTTCTTGATTGTTTTCTGAGTTTTTTTTAAAAAAAAAAAAAAAAATGCTTCCTGATAAAACCTGTGATACAATAAAAATTAAGATGAGGGAAACAAAGGGTTGTGAAACCATTTAGAACCCTGATTAATGAGAAAAATCCCAGCAGAATCAAATTCTTTGATTCTCACATTTCTATGTTAAGAGAGACTTCCCAGGAAGCTCATTCTCACATCAGCAGCGTACCTGATATCCAGAGAGTAAATGAGCAGGAACTCACTGCGGTGCCACACTTCTATAAGCCATTAAAGCAGGAAAGATTTACAGCATGAGGCTGTATAATAAACTGTCCTTATAGTGATAAATCAGTTCTCAGAAAAAAAAAAAAAAAAAAGTGTTTCTATGAGTTGCTATGGTTAAGGCACAAGAGAAGATGTCAAAAAGGAGAGCATCATGTGAAAAGTACTATGTGCCAATACGGTACTGCTGTGTGAGCTTTGGTAATTCATGAAGCCTTTTACTTCATTGTCCATCTTTTGAATATGATATTTCCTTTTCTTTCATGTATTCATGCTTGTGAAGGACTCTGGCCTTCTTAGCTAGGAGGTGCTACAGAAGCATGGTTTTGAAATGTTTTTCTAGGTGGGGAAAGAGTGTTTAAAAGCATAGTATTTTCCAGGGCTGAAACATGGTTGCAGAGAAATATACGTTTCTTAGGGGAAGCATAACAATGAATTTTTAATGAAGAATGGTCAAAAGGTCAAAAGAGCACAATGCTGCTCCTTTCAAAGTGATGTGATAAACTGGAACTGCACATCTTCAAGAGACTTAACAAGAATGAAGAAAGCGTCCTGATAACCAGAGTTAATCAACTGTCATGGCCTCACCAACACATACTACCTTCTTTGGAAAGGGAGCAAAAAAAAATAACCTTAGAAAGGAAAAGCATTTCAGGCACGTATTCCTGAAAGAGCAGCTCCACAGCAAACAGCAAAACCAGTAAGTTTGTCACTGGTGAAAATGTAGATGTCATTTACCAGACATGCAAGAGGCAAATCTGAATAGTGGAAAATATCTGTTTATCAGCTTCAAGATTCTGTTGTTTTCATCAACAGAGAAATCAAAGAACAGAAGTTAAATGGGAAGAATGTACTGGGACCTATCTGTACTTGGGAACAAACAGTGCAAGAAATGGAAGGTGCTCAGATGCAACTCTGTACAACCCATATGCACTATGAACATCCACAGCAGAGCTAGTGGTGTTCAGTTCCCTATACTGACAGAGGAGATAAACAAGTTTCAAGAACACAATTCCTCACATTCTAAAGCAAACACTTAACATAGAAATCTTCTGGTTTAAAATGTTTGTTTCTCTCTTTCGTACACAAACTTGAGAAAGACTAACTTGAGAGTGACTAACTCAAATGGAGACAGCTTAATGTGGAGTAAGGAATCCTATCCTTGGGATCTTGATTCATCCAAAGATCAATCTTCTCTTCCAATTGTCCTGACACAATGATACCTGTCTCAATGACATGGTAATTCCTTACAGAAATGAAGCCGTTGGAAATACTTGTCTACCAAAATAAAGGAAATGTGAGAACTGTGTTTTGCAAACAAAGGTGTTTGAACTTTCCGTGTGTTATTATTTCCATGTGTCTGTTACAAGCACTCAACAAAAATGATTGTGAAATTAGTCTTTTTATTTTTTGCATTCAGGTATTCAAACACCTCTATGAAAGCCTCAAATTTAATGGTGCATCTGAGTTCTAAGTGCATCTAAAATCCTAATTACTTTTAAATTTGCAAGTGGCTATTTTTTTAAACAAAAATAAATCCCTGGAAAAAACTGCAAACATCATTGTTACATCAGGAATGAAACTATGCCTGCTTAACAATAGCATAAACAAAACTTGCTGGTATTTGCTGGCAAATTATAAAAATTTCTGACTTAAGAATGGGAATAAGCATTGTCGTGGTTTAAACACAGCCACACAGCTCCATCACTCACTCAACTCCCCACCCCCATTTCTTGCCCTCCCCTCCTTCCTCCCCGCTCCCGGAGGGATGGGGGAAGGAGAACCGAAGGGATGCAACTCCCACGGGTTGAGATAACAACAATCCAGTAACGAAGGTATAACACAAATCACTATTGCTATCACCAATAATAATAACGATAAGGAAAACAAGGGAAGAGGGTACAATACCACCCGCCGAAAACGAGCCTGACCAGGAAGTTCCCCCTCCTTCCAGGTAACTCCCAGTTACCTCCTGGGCATGACGTACTATGGTATGGAATACCTCTTTGGTCAGTTTGGGTCTTGTCCCTCCTTCCTCCCGGCCCCCCCTCCTCCCCGGCAGAGCATGAGGCTCACAAAGTCCTTGGTCAGGGCAAACATCGCTCAGCAACAACCAAAAAGCCTTATCAGCCTTGTTCCCGGGCTAAGTCAAAACACCAGCTACTAAAGAGAAGAAAAACTGACTGCAACTGCTGAACCCAGGACAAGCATACACTCACAAGCCATTCATTGGCCCCAGCTAGAGAGCATACTGCTTTCTGCCATTGATGAAGTACAGCAGCACCTTAGGAGAAGGACTGCATGATCTAAATATTTTCACAAAACATAGCAAGATGGGCTCATGGAGCTTAGTGACACTAAAGGCTAATGTAATATCAATATTTAAAAACCTCTGCTTCCAGGAAAATTTAGGCCACATGAAACAGATTTGGATTGTGTGTCATGAGCCTATTCCAGTATTAGCATTTGTAAGATCTAAACTGGACAGCAAAAATAGCAAAATAGTTGCAACTAAACTATCCGCCATGCTATCTTCATCTGTCTTATGATGGTCTGAGTCAAAGCTACAGTCAGTGATACTCACCCTAAAGTCAGAGAATATTAGTAAGTCAGGTGTCTTGGCCATGGTACTGGACTGAAAGATAAAGTGAAATTCATTTAATCTGTTTATCAGGATTCTAACATGCAAAGGCCCTATCTTGAAGCTTTTCAAACTATCATTGTGGTGAATGATAAAGTTAATATCAGTTGACAGTTTGCCAGAAGCCATTAATTTAAATGCTCAGCTTTGTTTCAGGGCTTGTTAGTTTTGTTGTGGCCTTAGAAGAGGAAGAATCCAAGTAAAGAACCATCCTGTTCCCTGTTACTTTTTTTCTGAGCAGAAAGGTCATTCATGAAATCTTCTCTCCACACACTCTTTTTCTAAAAAGAAGTAAAAATTAAATTAGACCTTTGTTTATACAATACTCTGCACTGGTCCTGGATTTATTTTTGAAAGTTGGTAAACTCTCCTTCCAATTTAAATTGATTAAGTAGGTACAGCTGAGTAAATGGACAGAGTTAGGCTGCAAGTCATATGTTTTCATTTTAAAATTACATGTAGAGGAACACAAAGAAAGGAAGCAGAGAAGAAAAAGTGTACAGAGGTGACTTCACAGTTTTCAAGATTAAGAATATACAATTGCAAACACGATTTGATGCCTGCCACATTTTGCTCTCATGTAGCAGATGCTGTGGTCAGCTATGGTTGGCTTACCCACAGCAGTGGTCTGTGAAGTGAAGCACCTTACAAAGTAACACTTGTGTGTCCTTTGGAAGCATTCAATATTTCATGTTGCATCAGCTAGATGAATTTTCAGTTTGTTAGTCATAACATGGAGTAGGTACACAAAAAAACACTACCAAAATGCAGCTGCAAAGCTTCCATAATGAAGTAATTTGGTCAAAAACATTTCCTTGCTCTTAAAAATAAAGAATGCCTCCAGTCCTATGTAGCAAGCAGCATCTGTAAGTCTTCAAAGAAGGAACCTAGTAATTCTAGTTAATTCTATTATTTCCCTACCAAAATCACACATTAGACTGTAAGGTAATTCCTTTGTGTATATGAAATAATTAAGGTACTGCAGTGAGCTAAATGGTTTCCACAAAAAAGAAAATTAAAGGCAATTCTGTGTAATCAAAGGAGGTTTTATACAATTTCTGTTAAGCTGAAGAATGCAATAGGCTTTTTTCTTAATATCAGTTTTTCCTATTGATAACTGGAATTATTAAATATATATAATTTTTATACATATGAAATATAAAAGGAAATATATGAAAATATTTAAAATCCGGTACAATGGCTTTGTAGAACCTGAAAAAAAACCTAGAAATCTGCCTCATCTTGAAAATAGCTCATGTACTTTTCTGCTAGAAAGAACCTGTGCAGGCTAATTTGCAAATTATTTTTGCTGTCCCTGAAAGAAGACTCTGGAAAAGATCCGTTGTCTGTTCTGAAAACTGTTGAAGGTACTATGACAGCAGAAGGACATACTTCTTTCCATAGCATATACACAAGGCTATTAAAACAAACTATTTTGTTTTTTCTCTATATATTCTGCCTTGGTGTTAAGCCTTTGGCATCTGCCTGTAATAGAAATTATATCTGCTTTCATCAATTCTTTTCCATATTATTTGCAGTAAACCTTGTTGAATTATTTTCATCCACATTCCACATGAATGCTTTTCCTTTTCTGCTTGTTTGCTTTAGGCAAACACAGAGATCAGACTTACACTGTGAGTTCCAGTTCTCACTTTTATTTAATGGGTCAAACATATTTTCCATATTACGTTGTTCATTATATCTCAATATTTGGTCATAGACCCAGCCACAGATCTAATCACTCCATGACAAAAGTGATATATGTGAACTGTTTCCAACACATACATTTAGAATACTGCTAAAAATATTTTTTTTCTGCATAGGGAAATTTCTTGAATAAGCAAACGGGTATCCTTCCCATTACATGGATATTCTCTGTCTTATTTGATCATTTGGGACTTCATACTCTCAAGCCACTGAAATGACAGATTAGAAGAGTGTCAGCACAGTTCTCACAGCAAATATTGTACTGCTTCTGGTTTGTGAAAGTGAAGTTTCTACCTCACTGGGAATGAGAGGTTTTGTGATGGTGCCATTGTGGAAACTTGTTACTGACTCCACAGGGGAGCTGCTCTGTGAGCCAGGAAGCTCCCAAAAGAGAAAGGATGTCAGACAAGTAAAGCAAACAATGTTCATTGAGTACAAGTCTCATGAGAAGCAGCTGAGGGAACTGAGGTTGTTTAGCCTGGAGAAAAGGAGCCTCAGGGGGCGTATTATCACTCTCTACAGCTATCTGAAAGGAAGCTGTAGTGAAGTGGGTGTCCATCTTTTCTCCCAAGTAGCAAACAACAGGACAAGAAGTAACTGCCTCAAGTTCCACCAGGAGAGGTTTAGGTTGAATATTAGGAAAAATTTCTTCACCAAAAGGGTAAAACACAGTGTCAAACACTGGAAGAGGCTTCTTGGGAAGGTGAACAATGACTATCCCTGTTCAGTACAGATATGATATATGTCTCTATATAATATTATTAGTGTAATATTATTACTGAGTTACAAGTTTATTGATCCTACATGCAAACCATCATAGAAGTTACATTGATACACTGAGCTTCAGCATAGGGCATTTTCTGTATTTCTTTCAAAAATCAGGTCTTTCCCCACTATTTTCCCCTCTGCCACCTACCTGACCTGCCATGAAACTTTCAATCAGTATATCAAAACCCAGGATGGTGGTTCCTAAAACAAAAGTAATTTTATCATGTCTAGCAAAAGTAAACATGAATTCTGTACCTGGATTTCTGATTTGACTTTTTATTGATTTTATTGCCTTCAAGAAGAGAAATACTAAGAGGAGGTGACCTGTGTCAGGTCTACATGTCATCAGTATTCAATAATTATCTACCCTTCATGGAGATGCCAGGTTTTACTCTAAGAAAATAAAGGAGCACAAGTAGAGGGTTATGTACATGAAAAAACAATCTCCAGATTATCATTATACATGTATGCTATTGAAGAAACATATTTACACATAAGCTTTCAATCTGTATTCTGGAACTTGATGATATTTGGTAATCATCAAACTTCATGGTATGTCTAAACATATCTAGAATATACAGTATCCATCCCTCCACATATTATAACAGCTTCATATACATCCAAAAAGACTCTATCCCACCACAAACACTGTGCAAATGAGAGTGACCACATGGGATTCAGCTGACCAGTTACTTTAGCATTCATTTAGTCAATGGACAAAAATAATGTCTGCATTGTTGGACACCAGAAGTCAGGCAAGAGGAATTCCATCCAGCCTGACTTTTCCAGGCAGGGTTGGTGCATGTGCCTGCCCATCAGCTTTCACAGAAGGTGGAACTGTAGTACAGACTGAGCTGGGCAAGGGCTAGGGACATTGCCATTGTGTAAACAGTTTGGCAGGACCAAGACCTTCCACTCACTGAATCTGAAACCAGGAAGCCACAAAGTGATTTAAGACTTCATCTGCTTCCTCCTGAAGGACCACATGTTTATCTCAGGTATGTCTCTAACTGGGTGCCATTAAGGAGAATATTTCCCTCTTTCCTACCTCATATATATTTCTCTTTGCTATAACAAGGTGAAGCTTTACCTTTTATTTTTAAGCCAGAGAGGATCTAATATTTGAAGGACAAAATAATTTATTACAGGTATGCTAAAGTGATTCCAGAGATGTGCTACCCTGCACAAACAAGGATAGCTGCTAAGAATAGAAATTGTACTCATAAATAAAGCCACCACTAAAATTTCAGAAGGCATGAATTTGGTTCAAATTCCAGTAACTTCTGCTTTAGTGATCCAATCAGCAGTAAAGCGGCATATACATTTTATCTTCAGCAGTATTTGAGATCCAAGAGTTCAAAACACCAGGCCCAAAATATATCAGAAATGGATTAGAACAACATATGCAACTCTCAGTCCCAAAGGATGCTATGCCTTTGGCTCACCCATCTGTGGAGTGAGCTGGAAAACAGCAGCAGAACCTATGGCAATGTTATTTTTGTTAATAAGGTCAAGTACAAAATGCTACACATTTTTTCAGCAGGGAACCAAGCAACAGCAACAAGACTTTGGCAGAATTATAGTAAACTATACTTGTCAGGTCAGCTAACATAACTATAATCAGCATCTGCAAATGGCTACTACACAGGGCTGGCAGAGGATGGCTCTCCCTTAGGGCCTGAGCTGAGGCAGTTCCATATCAATATATTTCCTCATGTGGTTCTCATGGTGGATCAGATCTCAGACTGCACCAGAAGAGGTTCTTGGCTTCTACCTACAACACACTCAGGTACTCCAGGAAGTTGATCCAGCAGACACCTGGGTCAGAGCAATCCCAGGCACAGCTACAGGCTGGGCAAAGAGGAGATTCAGAGCATCCCTGTGGAGAACGACTTGGGGGTGGTGGGCGATGAGAAAATGAACATGAGCCGACAGTGTGCACTTGCAGCCCAGAAAGCAACCATATCCTGGGCTGCATCAAAAGGAGCGTGACCAGCAGGTCAAAGGAGGTGATCCTGCCCCTCTACTCTGCTGAGACCTCCCCTGGAGTATTGTGTGCAGTTCTGGTGTCCTCAACAGAAAAAGGACATGGAACTGTTGAAACAAGTCCAGAGGAGGGCCACGAAGTTGATCAGGGGACTGGAGCATCTCCCATATGAAGACAGGCTGAGAGAGCTGGGGCTGTTCAGCCTGGGGAAGAAAAGACTGCATGGAGACATCATAGCAGCCTTCCAGTATCTGAAGGGGGCCTACAAGGATGCTGGGGATGGACTACTCATTAGGGACTGTAGTGACAGGACAAGAGGTAACGGGGTCAAACTTAAACAGGGGAAGTTTAGATTGGATATAAGGAAGAAATTCTTTCCTGTTAGGGTGGTGAGGCACTGGAATGGGTTGCCCAGGGAGGTTGTGAATGCTCCATCCCTGTCAGTGTTCAAGGCCAGGTTGGACAGAGCTTTGGGTGACATGGTCTAGGGTGAGGTGCCCCTGCCCATGGCAGGGGGCTTGGAACTAGATGATCTTAAGGTTCTTTCCAACCCTAACTATTCTGTGATTCTGTGATGTTTTTTGTGATATCAGTGCATTAGGCCTGACCATGTCTACAAGAATTGTATTAAAATACATGTCTCACTGCATTTCTCAGTACTGCTCACTGTGCAGGTGTCTTGTGAGGTCAAGCTGGAATTCACTCAGCCACCACTGCAGCAGTGCCAGCCTTCAGCTTCAGGTCAGCTTTGGTTCCAAAGCCTGTAGGCAGCCGCAGAGCTCAGGCTGTGCATTTACGCTTCTTTGTGGCCACTGCGAAGTGTGTTACATAGATCCTACTTTCTTCCCCTCCAATGCGAAAGCTGATCTTTAAACATTTTCTTATCATCCCCTTTCTATCCTGTGTCTCAAGCTCTAACAACAACCAATTATATTTTTGTCTTTTCATTTCATGTATCAACTTCTGATTGCTAGTAGCAGAAAAAGGTCACACAAGATGGAACATGACTGGTTTATAAAGTAACTGGAAAATGCTAAAAATCCTGCTGATGTAAAACTGATAAAACTTTCCAACTTTGTCATTCTTCTGCATAGGAAATATTACTGTGCTGAGCTAAGACTTTACTAAAATCAAATCAGTGTTCAGCTGTTGGAAGCTGACTTTTATTTGTAGCACCCAAAGCCTTTCTTCAAACAGCCCACCCAGCAAGAATTTCCATTTAGCAGCAAACTGGGTACTTTTTCAGCAATTCTACTTGGGAGAAAGCCCTCAAAGCTGACGAAAACTCCCAGCCCTGCAGTGATGTGTGTCCACACCTACTCCGTACTGAACAGCCATGATAAACATCTGAATGCACATGGCAGTAGCAAAATTAATATTTAGACACTTTTACAGGAAAGCACTTTGGAGTATCAAACATTGCTCTTCCCACTTTAAAATCTGACCCCAATATTAGTTTTGTGAGTTGAAAAAAAAACAGACTGTTTTTACAGAGATAGATCAGTAAGGTTACTGAAACAAAACTGAAGTTTGCTCTCTCTGTTTCACATTAAAGAAACATTGTAAGTGAAAAAGATTGCAAATATCAAACCCTTATTCTAAATATCAACCTCTCCATTCTGTTTCACCCTGCATTAATGGAGCAAGACACTCCAGGCAATCATATTTTTCCCTTTTCATATTCTTCAGTTATTGTGCAACCTGGGTAAACACAGGTACCAGGGGACTTGACAAAAGATTGTTAAAGGGAAAAGACAGCCACACTACTTCATCTAAGTTATAGAAAGCATTTGAAGAGCTGCAGTGAGCGATGGCATGTATTTATTACCTGCCTTCACATCTGTGAATTCCTTCACAGAAGTGACTGGAATAGACCAGTTGACATAGAGATGACCAGATCAAGCAAAGAGAATGTCCAGGAGGATCGTGAAATTGTCTACTCTTCTCCTAAATTGAAAAGAGATTGATAAATTTCTCTAGTGCTTCAGATGCTCCAGCTCTTTTCTACTTTTGTCTATATGTTTAAAATTATAAGATTTTTGATGATCTACTCTGAAATAGAGCTTACCTTGGCAGTGCAGGCCTGAGAAGATGAAACCAGAACAATGACCTGTAGACAGAAAGTTTCTCAAGGTGAAGAAAAAAAAAAAATCATAAAAGCACAAAACTCCCAATATTAAAGCCACTGAGAATATGGCCCAAAACAAAATGCTCTATACAGTCGTGTATCCGTGTGTGTCGTCCTCCCCCCTCCCCCCTCAATGCCTATGGTGTGGAGATTCCAGTAAGTATAAGGAAGAGGATTAAAATATTGACTTCCCCACTTCAGCACACACAAAACTGAGTGTTCAGGAACTTTGCATTTTTAGCAGTCAAACCCACAAGCTGTCAGCTGGGATGGATGCTGCTGTGCTGAGCACAGAGGACTTGAAGAGAGCACCACAGTACAACACACCTTCTCCACTACAGTGTTACAAACAAGTGGGCTTCCTCAGTGCCACTTCCTCTTGTCCTTGCGGCAAAGCACCTACCCTTTAGTAGGTCCTGTAACAGTCAAGTGTTTGATGTCAAGACACCTGACAATGACTGTCATGTTAGACAGTCATTTGCTCGATTTTCTCCCAGCAATCACAGTGCAGATAACTCTCACCTTTGCATATGATCACTGGCTACTGTTTTGAATTGCTCTCTTCATTAATCTTAGCTTTCCCAGAGACAAGGTCACAGGTTTTTTTACTAGTTTAGCAGACCAGTTCTGCCTTTGCTTTATATTTCAATGTTTTGGGATAAGAGGGACTCTGAAATTCAGTGGTCAGTGGATAAGCCAGAGATGTTATTATGAAAAGTTTGCATGTTATGACAGCCCAGCACCCAGGCAGAGGGTTCAGAGGGTTGGGTGGCAAGGCACAGGCTGATCGTGAAAATCAAGGAGTGCAGTATCAGGTCTAACCCCATCTAGAGCCACAGAAAAATGAGCCTGTCATTTATTTTGTTTTCTGTGTTAATAAAGCTGCAACTCATTATGTAAACCGTGTGCTGTTTCCTCAGTTGGATGCATCAATGAAATCCTCTGACCAGGGAAGCTTGAATTTTTCTATTAAAAACGGGAACTCTTCTGCTTTTGCTAAAATCCCTTTTCCTTCTCTTTGCCAATTTGCATTTAGTCACAGTCTCCTCTAATCCATTTCTTACTCTTCAGTCAAAAATGTGACTAAGGATTTCCAAAAGGGCACCAGCAGGGGGGAGGGGAGAGTTGACAGGAACAAGAAATTATTTTCTCCAGCATTTCATGATCATTTTTTAAGTACTTCTTTTGATTTCTCTTCCTTACACCCATGTAAGTTCCCTGTGTAAGCAAGAACAGATGTTGCAACAAGCAGAGTTCACCCTTTGACCCTAAGATCTCATTGCTTCTTTTCTCTGGTGCATGTTTGGATTAGAGTGAAAACCCTACAAAAATGCACGGGGGTGGGGTGAGATGTGAGACAGGGAAAGAATATACTTTTGGAAATCTTCCCTAGCAAACCCTCCCCAACTTCCACTTGTCTCACTTTATTTGTGAATGTCTCAGTCCCAGGAGCTGAAGATGTCTGAAATGCACCCAGATACCACACTGAGCAGCATTGTAACAGGGTACCCAAGTGCGCAAATTAGACCTTGTTCTCCAAAACTTTTTTCAGAAGATATGACCTATTATCATTCCTACCGGGCATAATGTGTTGCAGCAGATGACAGCCCCTTGTCCACATTGGCCCCATGCACAGACCTCTCTATAGAGAGCTGTGTTTCACAATCTGCACAGATCTCTTCCCCCCACACACATATAAATTTTTACTCACCAGCAAGTAAAAAAACAGGCCCCAGAATCTATTGCAATTCTATCAGTCACCTTGCCCTGCTTTTCTGTTGTATTTTCACCATCCTTTTTGCTCAAGCTGCCCTTGCCACTCCTCGATGACTCTCCCATTTCAGCTGGCCAGAAGCAGGGCAAGGAGGGCAGGCACAAAGCCAACTGTGACAAACAGCTCGCAAGGGCTGATGAACTTACTGAGGGTGCCTGCTAGTTGTAGGGTCCTGTAAATATCTCCAATCCCGTAAGTTCCTTCTTAATACTGTTTTTTCTCTATGTCTACACTGCTTGCAGACAAGACCATGGAGCCCCATTCAGTTGTGAGAAGAGAGTTGCCATCCTCCCATGGGCCTCCCATGCCCACAATCCCTTTTGTGCTGCTGAGTAAGTAGTGCTGCCAGTGACATGTAGATGACAATGTTCGGTCTTTGATTCTACCAGAATCAACTTCTTCTCCCTTGGAAAACCTACTCCAAGAGCTGTGAGAAAGAAAAACAAACAAGAAAACCAATGCAATTACAGCCGTTATACCTCAGCACAATTCTGAACTTTTTATAGCCCTTTTTCTGGCCCGCTTTTCTTTGTTCAGAGGACCCTTCAATGGGGAGATTACTTCTCAGCCAAATACCCTGTCAATTTTTTTCTCAGCAGCCATAGTTTTCCACTCTTCTTTTCCTCTTTATGCTTCTTTTGATATAACTAAAGTACACTTTCCCATTCTTCCATACATATATACCTTAAAGTATTTGTAGACTTGAGATGTCTATCCACCTTAACGATTCAAATACCTTGCTTTCTAACAGCTAATGTATGATACTTGGCTTTCTAAATCTTTGTACTAAATATAATTCTCTGGGGCATTTAAGCTCCTTAGAATATGGATTCTTTGTTTACATACACACCCCTTGTTATAATGGAAAAAAATAATATTTAATGGATGCAGAAGGGTGCCTTGAAACTAATATTCTATAAAATGAAAGAGTACTTTCTGAGACTGGAGAAAATACTAGAGATAAGAGCTGTCAGCTTTCCATTGTGTGGCCACTTACTGTCACAGAATCCAGCAAGAGATGACTCCTGCCATTTCTTTTTGATTTCTCTGTGTAAATCTGCTCCCACCTAAAGCCTGACCACATGACAGTGCATACTCACATTAAACTGATTATTTCTGTCTGAGCTGGGTGTAGAAGAGGCAGTTTTATCTTCTATATAAAAAATGCCCCTTCTGGAAACACCCCCATTCACTGTAGAAGGAGATGCATTTCACATCCTTAACAGACCCCTACATTTTTATGTTAAATACTTGATGAAAACCAGGCAAAAGACAGCCTAACATCTGCATTTGAAGTCAATTAAAATGTCCAGATAAGGTAGCCAGACACACAGATTAACCTAAAATGGACAGGTTTCAGATACTATAGATCAAATTGAAATTTTACCATTCCTAAGTAATACCAGCAACTTGCCACAAAATATGTTTGCAAATTTACTTGACTAACCTGGAAATAGTTTATGGTTAATCAAGCTCCATTGCAATACAAGGGAGTAAGAGATGATCCATGATCTGTCAAACTGGTGCTCCCCCACAGGTATAGTGCAAACAAAGGAAGAGCAGCTGGGTTTGCACAGGGGAATAAATACCATGATTGCAGATTTCCTCTAGCGATAATTAGGCCTCTATCTGCCTACAGATACAGCATGTATCTGGAGAAAAGTGGTGCATCTTAAGGGTGGGACTATATGCAGGTTGGATTAGCTAAAGTACTGAGCATCCTGCTGGTTGATTCAGCAAGTTATCTTTGCAGTCCCCTTGGAGCAAGAGAAGTATGATTCTATTCCCTCCTTTCTCTAACCTCACAGCTGTTGGGTCAAAGGATGCTTTAAATCCACTAATCGAGCAAAAATTTATAGCAAAACCCAATCAAATGCATTTTATTAACCTCTTGCAGAAGATGCGTGCATCATACAAATGCAGGTTTGTAGTTTTTATTTGGAAAATTTAAGCTATAATAGAACAAAGCAAATATATCAGTCAGACCAAGAATGCAAACAGTTGTAGAATTTCAAGGAAAGACTCTTTATAGCACGGACATGACCCAAAATGATTTAGAAAGTCCTAGTAAAAGGAACAGGATGCAACATTTCAAATGTTTCACCATCTCTAGCTTTGTGATAAAGGTTTCAGGAACTCACAAAATTAAGCTGTTCACATTGTTGGTTGCATGTCATCTCTGAAGCCATAAGGAAGTACCTATCATCATTTTATTTGACTTTCAGGTTTGTGGTATGCTGTTGGACTGTACACAAGAATGGAGTCCAGAAACTCCCTATTTAGGATTTTGTGTATGACTATACAAGTTACAAGCACTTCTTAACAACCCAGAAATTCTCCTATCTTAAAGTTACAATGAAACGAGTGGCAAAGACTGCTTTGAAAAGTTTACAAACTGAATAACATAAGAAACAGACCTTGCAAGCACACATTGAAGCAACTCCATCGAAGAGCAAAATCATTATGGCCAGCAGGATACCCAGTGGTCTCAAAGGAGTAACTAGCAAGAAGCTTTTTGGTAATGCCAGAGGAAAGCACTCTAAGCCAAAGAGGAATGGGAAGGCAAGCCAAGGGAAGCAGAAAGGTCTTGTGCCTTTGTCAGCTTTGATCAAAAGCAGTGAAGAATGTAGGACCACTTGTAGGATGACTACAAGAGCCTTGGTAGCACCCCAACAAATACCCCTTTTTGACTGGCAAAATTTTGATTCACACTTTTTCCATACTACCGTTTGTTATATTGCCATCGCCTACCATGTCATTACATACAATCTACCCTTCTGACTTCACATTTACGTCTGTTTTTATTAAACTGTGTGCACACCTCAACAGCTGACCTATTACCAGTATAGCTGCTCTGTTTCTCTTATCCCTTGAAATCTGCTTGCACCTGTGATACCAGGAGTTCTTTTTATTTATTTTTTTTTTTCCATTTCATGGATTTTCATATTTGTGTATATTGAATCTAAGCACAGGAACTATAAAAGTGTCTGTTGAGTTTGTTTTTCTGTTCCCAGGGCTGGAGATCTCCCTACCAGTTGTGCTAGCCTAGGTCCCTAAAGCCCGAAATTTGGGTGTTTAACAGGTGTGTACAGAAATGTAAAATATTGCCTCCGTGTGGATTCTTCTCAGCGGTCAGTGTCCCAAAGATTCTCTACAAATTCAAACCTGGATACAGTCTTCATAGATTTGTCAAACTTTGGTCCTGCTTTTCTATCAAACAGGAGGATTCTTTAGAGGGTCAATGGAGTTTCTGTTTCTTTGAGTAGCTTTGCCAACCCATGTAATTATTGTTCATCTATATCAGGGAGAATTTGGGAGTACCATCTGCCCTCAGTTGGAAGCTGACCCATAGATTTTCTTCTACAATCCTTTAGAATCTAGCCTCATGTGCATCCAAAGCACATCCTTTTTTTCTCTACAGCTATTTAGTTCAGGCCTAACATCTCACAGTAATGAGTTGCCATTTAGTTCATAAAAACCTCTATTCTTTATGTTCAAGCATATTTCCAGTTCTTTAATGGTTTTCTGTCTGTCCTCAGATCATTCTGTCCTATTATTTCTCTCAGTGTGACAATTACCTGAACAGTATCTTGTGTCCTTCTTTACACTCCAGTCTCCGGCTACTGTTCTGGCTTTTTCTGTGGTAGCTAGTTTCCCTTTTTCCATTGTCACCTATCTTCTTTCTGTTTGTCCCTGTCTTTCTTCTGCATAGCAAAACTATCCAAAACTTTATTTCTCTTCACTAGGCAAACTCTGTCTTCTCCCTTCAAGCATGTTTTGCCACTTAAGCTCTCCTTAGCTAGCTGTCTGACTCCCACATATCCTTGTTTGGACTTTGCTTGTCTGCAGACCTTCTTCACCATGAAATCCATTGTCCCATCTACTACTGGAGCATTACAAACTCACTTCAGAACAACTTAGGCCTCATGGATTCTGTTCCTTTGTTTTTTCTCCCAAAATCCAGTCAATTTTTGTGCCAGTAGCCATGACCCTTCCTCACTTCCTGCTCTGAAAATAGAAAAGAAAATCCCACATATAATTTATTAGAGTCTTTCAGGTACCTAATTCCATTTCCTATTTTCTGTATGTTATCTCATTAAAAATACATAATCCAAAATCAGGACCAGAAAAATGGCAGTTACACAAGGAACAGTGTCACATCTGAACGTTTACAGAAAACATCCACATTGATACAGTTTATAAATACAATGTTTATCACTATCCTCCCACTATTATGTTTCAGGAAAAATAGTTTCTGATACTTTTCACTTTTATGGCTTTTCTGCTCACAGTTAATGTCTATGTGAAGAGCTGTCAGAATAAACTTTTGCCTTTCCAATTCTTGTTCTCATTTGCTGCATAGCACTTTGTTGTTCACCTAATGTGTTCCACACAAGAATTTGTTGCAGTTCAAGGTTTGCATTTTTCAGTCTTCTCTGACACTTTGCATTTTTCCTGCATAGAGCCTTTCCTGAATTCACCAGCTATTGCTTTGTAAGGAGATACGTTATTTATACTGGATCTACTCCTTAACCCTGCCTTATTTGATTTTACCTTATCTGACATCTTATTTCTTAGCCCACATACACTTTATGTAAATCTGCTCAGAGTATTTCCTATTTCTCTATAATTTTTAGTTCCCACAATCACATATCTTCTACAGATTTATGCAACTCCCTATTCAGTACTGACATCTTGACACTAGCAAACAGTCGTTCATTGAAAATCTTTTCCCATGACTTGAGAATCAGTTTTTTCCCCATTTCCTTTGTCTGCCTTAAAGTCTAAGCACTGAAGATTTTCCTCTGCAGCAGCCACACTGGTCTAAGCCAACTGAATTACCCTTCCTCGCATCCTGTACTCTACTGATCCTCCCAGCCTAAAAACCATAAGGAAGCTCATCCAGGCAGTAGAACCTGGAAAAAATCCTCTGTTGAGGAAAAAAAAATAAAAAATTCAAATTAATTGAATCAAATTACTTTTAAGCTCCCCAAAACAATCACCGTACATGGAAGGATCACACCAGTATCTCCACTGTTTCACAGTTTCTTTCTTTCAGGCTCCTCAGATTAATACCATCTGCTCCTGGCAATTCACGGCATTTGTCTTTCTCAAGTTGCTTCATAACTTCCTCCTGGGATACTGCAATCTCTCTTAAGGCCAATGTCTAATTTCCCATAGGAAATACCCTTTGAATAGCACCTTCCACAGAAAACACAGATGCAATGAATTAATTTGATTTCACTCTTTGCTAAGTCTCCTTTCCATCAGCCTCCTCATTGCCTAACGGTGCACAGACACTTGCGCATTTTTCTAAACACTTACAGGTACCTGTGACTTTCTTGTCTTGGAAGTAATTTTATACTTTAGAAAAGAGTTTCCTACCCTAAAATGGCAAAAAGTCTCTATAGTCTCAAAGTTTCTTTATAGTGGTTATCCCCAGCATTTCTTGGGGCAGAATGTTTCAGATAAAGAATGATTAAGAATTCTAATAAAGATTTTCCTTATTTTTACCCATTTTTCTTTATGTTCACAACCATTATATTTCCCTGGAAGAATTCATATTGATTAGAAGCAAGTTGAGCCTTCTACAATCCTCACCCAAATTAACTCCTGCAATTACCTGATGAATCTCTTCCTGTTTCACAGTCTCCAAAATAAGTTATCAAATAATCAGTTACTTATGTTCTCAGTAAACTGCTCCAAGTCTGAGATTCTGAAAAGGCCAACAAGGTAATACACTAATTATGCATCACTAAAGCTGCCAGTGTAGTAAGCACCTTAGAAAGGAATAGCTTTGGCTAAGACAACAGTTTTGGTTTGAATGTCATATGTAGGTGTTGCTTATTCAAACAGAGCTAGTACCGATATTTAAATCTCACTGATTTAGGAAAATATGGAGAGGCATGCAAATTCTGCCGTCAAACCACAAAGTAAACAAATTAAGACACAATGGGATTAAAAGACAGGATAAAATTCTGAGATCAAAGAATCCTCATCAGGAACTCCTATGCACCGACAGTCACTTCTCATGCAAAATGAGTTGCAATTATACTGAAATCAGACAGGTAGAAAAAGCAAACCCCAAAACAACCAGAATTGTGGTTTTCAAGGGGGTTACAGCGTCAAATACAATTCCTTATAATAGTGCAAAGCACAATTTGGAAACTAGTAAATGCTACAGAGAACAGGTGTAGAATACTTTCTGCAAGGATTTCCAATTAATAGGCAGCTGTATTCGCCACTTCTGTTTTACAGCAGATCCAACAACAGTGAACCCTGTTCTCTAATTATGATGTGCCAAGAGGCTTAATCAGTTTGCAATCTTTCGGGTTTTTTAGGTAAATGAAACAGGATTAAATAAACAGTGTACAAATGGAAAAATTGTATCCTCTGAACAACGACTTGATCAAGATCTATTTAGAGCTAGTTCATCATCTAGTGTCACCAGCTAGTATCTGATGACAGTGTGGAAAGAATCAAACCCAGAGTACTTTTGTGAAGTTTAGAAAGAAGAGATTGTGTACATATGTAATGAATACACCACCTAATAACTAGAGGATGCCTTTCCTACTGTTTCAGGTCTTATACACAGTAAATTCTTCTACAGTAAGGACAGTATTTACATTCTTTATAGTAAATTCTTTTATAATCCCAGTAAATTCTCTAACACTGGAGTCAGTTTTGTGACTGTGATTTTACCAAATTCCTTGACTCAGTGAGTTTCCATTGTTCTTCTCAAGACAGGTGGGGCTTAGAAGGATTGTAAGGAAAATAATTTGTAGATTATATTACTGGCATTGCCATACCAGTTAAGAAAGATAGATGAAACTTTCTGAGAACCAGTCATGGCCTGAGTTACTGGTGACATTTATCTCTACCTACCACCATTTGTAAATTTGATCATGCTTTGAAGCATATGGAAATATTATGCTTTTAAACTCTTATTAAAAATATTCCCTAGAGAATTTAAAAAGTTTCCACTATATTTATTTTTTTAAAGTTTCCACTATGTTTCAGATTATTTCACAACTCCATTAAAAAAGTTATTGCATGTTTTCCAGCTATTTTTAGCTGAAAAGCTATTTTCTGCAAACTATAATCTTGCAGAATAGCTGCAGATTGTACAACAAAAGGAAACACTTTTTCACATCCATTTGATATGTACTGTTTTCCAACTACATTGAGCATACTGTTAGATCTGTATTCTGAGAATGGTTGTAAAAATAGTGCTTCTTCACCTTGTGTTTATCAGTTATTTCTTCATATATTTTATTCTACTCTAAGAAAAACATGTCAGCATATGAATTAACTATTTTCCTTTTTCTAAATGCTTGTCATGAATAAATCCCTTCCTGATGAGATACCCTGAACCAAACATGCTATATATTATTATTTCTGTTATGAAATAAGCACTGATTTATGTAGGCAACTTTCTAATATCTCCAGAATTGTCATTGTCCTTTTTCTAAAGTATTGCTGAGTGAGGTTGTTCTTTTTTTAGTGGTTTGCACATTGGGTAGAAGTCATAATTATATTTCCATAATAGTACCCAGGTGTCTTTACTGAGTTAATTTAGAATTCAGCAAGGCGTATGACTAATTAAAACTTCATTTAGAACCAGATACTCTTGAGGCTACTACATAAATGACTTTATGATTTTTTTAAGCATACAGAAAAATGGTTTTTGGTATATATCAACCGCTCCAGGCCTCTGCAACCTGATAAGCAATTAAGTTTTTTTAAAGTATATTCTTCTCTATCTTAGACTTCTGGGTGTACAGAACGAGCAACAGATAATCATCATTTTCTTTGTGTAAACAATAAGATAATAATTTTGTCTGTGTAAAAAAAAAAATAAATTTTATAAATGAAGAAGCCATAGCCCTCAATCTAATGTTAGTTGTTTTAACTGTAGAGGCAAATTTTACAAGAAAATTCCATGGAATAGGTTATTTAATATGGTTATCTAAAGCCAGACTCATCTTGGATGCAATCACTTGATTCTTACTTATAGACTGAGTTTACAAACCCTGCAGGTAACAAAACATGGCTCTGGAACTGAAAAGAAGCGTAAAGTTATAAATAGAAATTCACTGTCAAATATTTTTTTGGCATCAGTGAAGATGAGACACAGACAGAGAGGAGATTAGATCTACAGGAGACCTGGGGTATATTAATTAACTGTCTGACATTACAGAACACATGTCTGGGGTGAACATAACCAATCTCATCCTGGTGAATTGATTTTCTGATAGTGTCTTGAAGACTTGTGCCCAGTATCCTTGATAAAAATCTTTACATCTACATTACTTAGTGAAATCAGGAAATAAGCATCACATTCTGGGCATTTATTAGATTTAGCTAAAATGCTTAATTCTTGCATGGCAAACAGCCACTTTCTCTAGAGTTACTGGACTTATTTCCTATCAGATGGAAAAGCAACTGTGAAAAATCTTTACATAAGGCTGCTGGGACTCCACCAAAGCCAGGTGTTTTGGCAAGACAGAATTCTTCATCTGATCTCCAAGTTCCCTAAAACATCACTGCCTTTTCTGATACTAGCTAGAAAAGGCAGGAACTGTTGTTTAACTTTCTGACTGAAATGAAAAACAGAGTTGTGCTGGGCTCCATAACACTATGGTTTTATCATACCTTTAAAAAGATTCAAACACATATAAAACCAACTAAAAACTGTATTAAAATAGTCTGAGTAAGCTTGCAAAGTCAAACTGCAAAACCAAGGAAAACTGGGGCAACCTTCGTTCAGTCCACCTTATTTTTGTCCTTGAATCTACAGTGTCACTCTAATCCAATAAATGATGTGGTCCCCATTGCAATTAAAAAAAGCCGTTAGAAAATTTGAGAAGAAAAGCAAGTTTCAGAATTGAAAATTTAGCTAACTATCTCAACGGGGTATATGCAGAACCTTGATGTGCACACAGGTAAAAACACATTGATAATTTCCCTTTTTGCAAATTATTTCTCCAACTCCTACTTATAAATTATTTTTTTTCAGTCTAGTGATTTTCCTCTCCTTTGCATGCAGATGGAAACTATAATTGTCCAGTCCTTATGCACTGATGCCTTGAAATTTTCTGCTCTTCTCACCTTTCTTATCTCACTTAATCTCTAAGCACATATAAAAAAATCAATGAATAATGAAAAAATTACTTGTCTTTTTACCCCTTAAAGAGCACTGCATCAGCAAATTGAAACAAAAAGAAAACTGGTAAAGAATCCAAGTTCAGATCTTCTAAATGTAGTACCTCATCTTGACAAATTTAACAGGAGGATGGGGCAACAAAAGGGTGGGTGGAAGAAGTGGTATATATGAAAAAGAAATAATGAAACCTGTTGTATAGTAAGCTGAAATCTCAACTTCTTCTTATGTACTGTTTCCTGTTTCCTCTGACTTTTCAGAACAGTCATGAGCTTTGATTCTCTTTTGTAACATCTTCTGCAACAAGATCCTGCTTTGTGGTTGGTGATTCTGTGCACTGCTTTATGACAATAGCAAAAGCTTCCCACTTCAGATTTATTTCAGAGGATTTTTTAGCCAACATAGACACAGTTCAGTTAAAGTGTCGTGGCACTTCACAGGAATTAAACACACAAACTGTCTTCTTTTCCAGTCCTCAAATCTGTGCAGCAGGTACCTCTCCTGGCCATTTGTCCTGTGTAAGCTGGATCATCAAAAACTAACATGAACTTCTAAAGCAAATCTTTAAGCTTTAATCAAAGAGTTTTGCCAATCTACTCAAGTAGAAAAACACACTATACATGTGTATAATATATACATAAAAAATGTGTGTGTGCATGCATGTATATGTGTGCATAAATATACACACGTGTACAAGTATATATATATTACGAGCAGCAGGTGCAATGAATAGAATAATTATCCTTACTTTTTAATAAAAAGTTACTGGAAAAGTTCAGGGAATTTGCTAAAGCAACACTGAACTCAGCAGAAGTATTTTACTGCTATTAGTGCAAGACCTTGCTGTGTTTTCATATCTACAGGGGTCGTGCCCCTTACAGTTTTTTGGTTTTATAATGCTTCAGAACTGAACAAACAAGAAACTAAATTAAACTCAGCTAAAACCATTGTGGTTAATCTAGGTGTGAAGCATGACATCATGAAAAATAGTTTTGCCCAGTTTCCACAAGAAACAATAATCAGACATGGCTGACTAACAAAAGTCAGCCCATATTCACCAGAAACCACTGAAACTTTGTTTTCCTTATGGAGTTTACCTGGGATTTGAGGGGGGGAGAAAGAGGGAGGATGGAGGGGTGTGTGTATTGTTTGGTTTGGTTGTGGGTTTGTTGGTTTTGGGGGTTTTGTGCTATTTTTTTGGTTTTTTGTTTTGTTTAATTTTTTTTTTAAGGAACTAAGATTAAAAAAATCACAAGAAACATTTATCTACATTTTCACAAAGCTCTTAGAATCCTGGAAACAACTACAAAACTCAATTTTCTCCTTTATGTTTGGAGATACATTCAACCCAATCTGAAAAATTATTTTACTGGAAAAGCAGCGTGGGGAGGGAAAGTAAATTCTCATGAAGAAAATGCCTTTGGAAGCCTCATCCTTATACTAGATCTGGGTTCAGCAGTAGCAGTAATTTTTCTCCTTCTTAGTAGCTGGTGCAGTGCTGTGGTTTTGACTTTCGGCCTAGGAACAGCGCTGACAATACTGATGTTTTTAGTTACTGCACAAATGTTTATTCTGACCAAGGCCTTTGTGAGTCTCATGCTCTGCCAGGGAGGAGGGGAATCCAGGAGGAAACAGAGACAGAACACCTGACCCAAACTGGCCAAAGAGGTATTCCATACCACAGCATGTCATGCCCAGGATGTAACTCAGAGTTACCCAGAAGGGCGAGTTCTCTAGGGGGTTGAATTAGGTATCAGTTGGTGTTTGGTTGGGTGGGGTGGGGCGAGTTATCTGTCAGCGGGAGGTGAGGTGTTGTATTGTCATTTCCCTTATCATTATTATTATTGGTGGTAGCAGTAGTAATTTGTTTTATACCTTGGTTACTAAACTGTTCTTATCTCAACTCATGGGAGCTGCATTCCTTTGATTCTCCTCCCCATCCCTCTGGGATGGGGGGGGGGAAGGGGGGGGAGGTGAGAGGGAAACTGTGTGGCTGACTTGCCGACAGGTTTTAAACCACGACACATATGTACTTGAGTTTGTTTCGCAGTCATGGGGAGGTACACAATTCAAAGCTTAAAACCACATTTCAGTAATTGAAGCAAGTAGCTTCATATCTCAGCTTTATCATTCAGATCAACCCATAACCCAATTCTTGTCCTAAAACAATATATCAGCTGAAATGAATGTTCCCTTGCTACTTTCGTACTCTGTAGGTACAGAGGTATTTTCTGTCCCTGAAACTATTTGTAATCCTTTTAAATTTAGATCATTTATACTCATTGCACTCAATGACCAGTAGATATTATCAAAAATAATGACTATAAAATATGGTTTCTTCATTTTTCTCTAAATAACTTACACCATGAAAATGCTGCTACCTTGCGTAGACACTGCTTGGGGTTTGGAGCTTTTCGTTTGCTGTTCACAACTCCTTGATTCTCCTGTGAGGAGACTAAGTCATGTGGGACAACAAGGGAGAGAAGAAATTGCCACCACCATAGATCAGCATCCTCAGGCTTCAGCTGACATGAGAGAAGTCACAGCCAGGAGGTGAATCTGCTTGTTTTCAAGCATGAAGACAAATTGCTGCAATGGATAAACAGAGTCCAACCTCTGGGATGATGGGAAGAGCTTTCCTAGAGACCACAGATTACTGAGTAGATTGGCAGCAGTAAAGAAAGTCCCTGTGATGACTGAAAACAGGTTGGAAAGAAAGAACCACAGCAGGAAAGGGGGAGTTACTCACACATCTTTGTTATTTCTCTTTGTCTGACCAAATCACTGGGGGTATTATTGCTTGGGAAGGCAGTCACATAGCCCAGATGCAAACAAAACTTGGCTCTTCAGCATTCAAAAGCTTTTCAATTTCTCAGAGGCTAATTTCTCATTCTTATTCTCAGAGGTTAATTTCTCATTTACTAATGAAAAGGTCTGACAAAGCATCTTTGACTAAATAATCACCAGCCTCAACTTGCCACTGTCATCAAATTGTGTGGCAAATAAAGCACCTCACAGTACTCACCCATCTGGCTGTTTCTGCAAACTGACTGTACAAGCACTAGCAACTTGAATGCATCTACACAGATATGAGACATTCATCCCTCCTTCCCTAAAGAACCCTTTGAGATCTTAGCTCTAATTACTGCTTCTGGATTTCGTGTATCTCTGCCATAGCAGTTCAATATACAGTATCACAAAGGATAAATCACAACCAAGGTTCTCAAGTACCTTAAGGTTATTTCCTCTTTCTATCCCTAAAATTTGCAGTATGACAATTCTCAAGCACAAGTTTTTTAGTAGATAGTTAAACATGATGTTTCTGAAAAACAAATCAACATTTAAATTGAGGAGCTAAGAACACAGCATTCACCATAAACAGGCATTCTAACTGAGATTATAGAGTCATAGAATAGTTAGGGTTGGAAAGAACCTTAAGATCATCTAGTTCTAACTCTCCTGCAAAACATAACAAGACCCAGTGTTCCTAGAGCCGTAGGCTTTGTGGCTCTCTGATGATAATGGTAGCTTGGGGCTGAAGCAGAGGTCCCCAGCACCATGGGTGACTGTGAAGCTGCAACACTGGTGCAGTGGTATGCTCTCCTTGGCATGCCTTTTCCTACCCCAGCATACCTGCATTTGTGGGCTTTTTGGCTCTCTGAACCTTTATCCTAACTTACCCCTAATGGTAGATTTGATTGAGGCTGAGGTCCCCAGGACATGGCTGGACCAGATTAGAAGCATGTGGAAGCAAAAATGCTGATGTAGTGCAGTGCTCCCCTGGGTGTGCCATTTCCAGACCCACTGTCCCTGGAGCTATAGACTTTGTGGCTCTCTAAAATCTCACCCTAAAGCTAATGGCAGCTTGGGGCTGAGGCTGAGGCCCCCAGCACCATCAGAAAGGTGTGGAGGAAGCACTGTTATTGCGGTTTTGTGCTTTCCTTGGAATGGCTTTCTCAGCCCCCAAAACTGTAGGTTTTGTGGCTGTCATAAGATTATACCACAAATACCCTTTCACTTGAATGCTTGCAGAAGGAAAATATATGTTCCACTAAAGTATACCTTAGATTAGATGGACTAAGGGTCTTTGAAATGCTCTTATTTAATGATTTCTTTCCTGTTTTCATTGGAGAAAAGCACCATGTAAGGGACAAGTAGAAGAGGACATATATTATTATTTCTTTTTGCAGGGCCAGGTTATAAGATGTGTTACAACCTGTTAGGAATGAAACAAGATCACAGAAGAAAAAAATTAGAAATTAATTGAAATAGCCCTAAAGATAATAAATAATTCCATCTTTCAGTAACAGTGTTGTGAGAGCCAGAAATTACTGCGGTATTTGTATAGGAAGAATGCATTCTTTATCAACTTATCCAATATGATTAAAAAAGATAAAACTGCTGTTGGGTACTTTACTGGTACAAGGTTATTGTGTTAACTTACCAGGACTTATTCAGCACATTTTTCATTTTAGAGGTTTGCACACAAAGATTTTGGTGCTTACCTTTGCCCTGTCAGAAGTGCTTGCAGGAAGTTTCAAGAGGAGATCTAAGACCTCAAGAGGTGTCTCCCTTGTCTTTTGTAACCAAAGCATGTCCATGCCTGTCACACCTGTGGGCAGGAGAGTCATAGTATTGCTGCACATCTTTCTCATTGCCTTGTTTGTCCCCTGGACATTGTACTGTCCCCTGATCCCAAAAAAGCTGTACTGCTTGCTGCACCTCTTCTGGGTTTGTGCATGCCTTGTTTCAGAGACAGAGAAAAAAGAAATTGTATTACCTGCTTTTTTCCCATGGCTGACTGAATGCTTAGGAAATCCTGTTAGTATGTAAATAATCAGAAGCAGTCACTGAAGGGTATCACATCTGAGGGTGCAAAATGACTTTAATACTTTTTGTGGTTTGAGCCCAGGCGGCAACCCAGAAATCATGCAGCCATTCGCTCACTCTTCCCCCTTCCTCCCTAAGGATGGGGAGGAGAATCAAAAGAATGCATCTCCCACTGGTTGAGATAAGAACAGTCCAGTAACTAAGGTATAAAATAAACCACTGCTGTACCACCACTAATAATAATAATAATAATAATGATAAGGGAAATAACAAAGGAAGAGAGCACAACTACTCACCACCCGTCAACTGATACCTAGCCTGACCCGAGCAGTGATCTAGGCCTTCTGGGTAGCTGCCCCCAGTTCATATACTAGGCATGACATACTGTGGTATGGAATACCTCTTTAGTCAGTTTGGGTTAGGTGCCTTGTCTCTGCTTCCTTCTGGCTTCCCCTCCTCCCTGGCAGAGCATGAGACTCACAAAGTCCTTGGTCAGAGTAAACATTACTGAGCAGCAACTAAAAACATCGGAGTTATCAGCACTGTTCCCAGGCTGACAGTCAAAACCACAGCACTGCACCAGCTACTAAGAAGGAGAAAAATGACTGCTACTGCTGAACTCAGCACAATACTGAAATAAAGATTTCAGTTATTGGTGGTTTGAACATATCTCCACCTGATTGTTCTCTGGGCCCACAACACCTGGCACCATGAAATGCAGAGGACTTCTGCTACTGAGAAAACATTATGGGAATATCATGGAGGAGTTTGGGAGGTAAACAACATAGGGGACCAAAGCAGAGAAATCGGAAAGGATTATTCCAGAATCGTAGAGCAGTTAGGGTGGGAAAGCGACTTAAGATCATCTAGCTCCAACCCCCTGCCATGGGTAGTCTTATAGATGTTTACACCCAAGCAAGTTGTACAGCATTCATTTGACGTATTTCATGTGACCTTGGGATGAGAAGAGTCATGTCCTGTAAGTTCCTGTTTCCCTGCATTGGCTACAAATGCAGATTGGACTGATGTGCTCCAATGTAGACACCCACTTGGTGCTGATTTGTGTTTCTCCATGAGCCTGCCCATGGACCAGGTAGACCTCTCTCACTGCCAAGTCACAGAGCCTCCCCAGGGACCATCATGTACCTCTGCCTCTGGAGGCCTCTTGTTAAATCTGCGGATCATCAATTTATTTAGCAGCAGTTGCAATTGGCCAGCATTTTTTTAGCCTGTACCAAAGTCTGACCTTTCCACAGTAGAATCATAGAATAGTTAGGGTTGGAAAGGACCTTAAGATCATCTAGTTCCAACCCCCCTCCCATAAGCAGGGACAACTCACACTAAACCATGTCACCCAACCTGGCCTTGAACACTGCCAGGGATGGAGCACTCACAACTTCCCTGGGCAACCCATTCCAGTGCCTCACCACCCTAACAGGAAAGAATTTCTTCCTTACATCCAACCTAAACCTCCCCTGTTTAAGTTTGACCCCGTTACCTCTTGTCCTGTCACTACAGTCCCTAATGAAGAGACCCTCCCCAGCAGCCCTATAGGCCCCCTTCAGATACTGGAAGGCTGCTATGAGGTCTCCATGCAGTCTTCTCTTCCCCAAGCTGAACAGCCCCAACTTTCCCAGCCTGTCTTCATATGGGAGATGCTCCAGACCCCCGATCATCCTCGTGGCCCTCCTCTGGACTTGTTCCAACAACTCCATGCCCTTTTTCTGTTGAGGACACCAGAACTGCACACAGTACTCCAGGTGAGGTCTCACGAGAGCAGAGTAGAAGGGCAGGATCACCTCCTTTGACCTGCTGGTCATGCTCCTTTTAATGCAGCCCAGGATACGGTTGGCTTTCTGGGCTGCAAGCACACACTGCAGTTGACTCATGTTAAGTTTCTCATCAACCAACACCACCAAGTCCTTCTCCTCAGGGCTGCTCTAAATCTCCTCTCTGCCCAACCTGTAGCTGTGCCTGGGATTGCTCCAACCCAGGTGTAGGACCTTGCCCTTGACATGGTTAAACTTCATGAGGTTGGCATCAGCCCACCTCACAAGCGTGTCAAGGTCCCTCTGGATGCCATTCCTTCCCTCCAGTGTATCCACTGAACCACACAGCTTGGTGTCATCAGCAAACTTGCTGAGGGCGCACTCAATCCCACTGTCCATGTCAGTGACAAAGATGTTGAACAAGACCGGTCCCAACACCGATCCCTGAGGGACACCACTCATCACTGGCCTCCAGCTGGACACTGAGCCATTGACCACAACTCTTTGCGTGCGGCCATCCAGCCAGTTCTTTACCCACCGAGTGTTCCACCTATCAAATTGATGTCTCTCCAATTTAGAAACAAGGATGTTGTGAGGGACAGTGTCAAACACTTTGCACAAGTCCAGGTAGATGACATCAACTGCTCTACCCCTGTCCATCAGTTCCATAGCCCCATCGTAGAAGGCCACCAAATTGGTCAGGCAGGATTTCCCCTTAGTGAAGCCATGCAGGCTGTCACCAAGCACCTCGTTGTTTTTCATGTGCCTTAGGATGGCTTCCAGGAGAATCTGCTCCAAGATTTTGCCAGGCACAGAGGTGAGACTGACTGGTCTGTAATTCCCCGGGTCATCCATTTTCCCCTTCTTGAAAATGGGGGCTATATTTCCCCTTTTCCAGTCTTCGGGAACTTCACCTGACTGCCATGATCTGTCAAATATGATGGCCAGTGGCTTAGCAACTTCACTCTTCAGCTCCTTCAGGACCCATAGATGGATTTCATCAGATCCCATGGACTTGTGCATGCTAAGGTTCTTAACAGCTTGGTGCATGCCTGGACCAAGCTGTGCTGTTGTATCCTGCTTCCTGTGGATCTTTTTATTCCCTCAGCCAGGCAACCTACACTCCCATGCAGGCTGGAGTCAAAGTATGGCTTTGCTTTAAGACATTTAATAAATTCACTATCATGGTGGACAAAAACTTGATTCTCTTGTTTCCCAATGCAACACTCTCTGCCACGGTGATACATGAGCCAGAGGGATGGTTTTGACACCTTTCAGCACAGTGGGAAGCCTCTGCTTCCCCAGCAGAGAGCTGGAGGCTATTTTTGTCTTTCCTGACCCCTGTGTTAGTTCCCCATGTGGTTCAGATGGGCCTGATCTGTTAGATCCCTTAGATGCGGTGGACAAGGTGCAGGAAAGCGGGTCAGGAAGAAGAGCACTTTGCTGCTGCCGGAAGGTGACCCAAGAAACAAGTGTGAACCAGCTGCAATCCCCTTTCAGGCTAAGCAAAGATACAAACATGCATTTATTCATAATATTCAAAAGAGACAACACAGCCACAAATGTTTATAAAAGATGTAGGCAGAAAAATATAAAAGCAAAAATATGCTTAATCTGCTTATACCAAAGTAACAAGAGAGAGTTCCCTCTTTCCATTATTCATCAGATTTGCTGTTTACCTCCTGATGAGATGACAGTCTGCCTTTGCCCATGCCTCCTGTTTAATGGATAGCTCAACTTTTCTAGCCAATGGACCCTTTAAACCTCCTAAATGATAGGTTGGTTTCAACTTTCACCCCTAAATGCTTCTTTTTGTGCCTGAAGTAGGAGACTGGCTGTTCACCTTCATGAGCAGAATAAAGGTTGCTTCCCAACTACAGCAATGTTATATAAATTTCAGTCTGTTCTTGTGTTTTACCAGTAATTTATTGGATTAGTTACAGTGTGTTAGTAGTTACTAATATTTTAAAGAGTGCTACATTGGGAGTCACCTGCTGTTCTTAACTGGTGGCTAAAGGACTGTGGCTAAATGGGGTTTGAGCTTCTTGCCCCCTCCTTTTTGGCAGCTTCTTGGTGTGACCTGGTGAGGAATACATCTTTCATTGACCCGCTTCCTCCATCATTTTGCACTTAGAAACCTACATGCTTATAGCATCCTGACTGTATATAATTCATTACTAATATTTGCCCAGAGAAGGTGGCAATCAATCACAGTAGAAGACATGCAAAGTTACACAACTCTGAACACACTGAAATGCTTTCAAGTCTGTGTTACTTACCTATTGGATTATACGTCCAAAAAGAAGCTCAAAGTCAGGGGAACACTTGTCTAGTTAATCCACCAACTATCAAAAAGGTAATAAAAAAGAAGTATGGAAGGGAAGAGAAGTGAATGATCCACTATACAAACAAACAAGCAAACATTTAAACTAAAACTCATCAAATTAGTATGACTACTGTCAAGCTGAAGTGGATGGCAACCTACTGTCAGGAAGGATATTGATTGTCTGTCATCCTAGAGATAAAAAGGCAGTCATTAATATTCAAGAGCTTGCTTTTCAAACTCTGGATCATTCACATCCCAGATACAGTTTTTCTGTAAAAACCCAAATGAGGCCGCTTGAGGGGGCTTGAATTACATGGTAGGTTAGATACATGATGAAGTGGGAAAATAAATAGTGAGGATAATAAGAGTTTCTTAAATTCTAAGCTCTTGAACAAAAGAGAAACATACTGCTTAAGTTAGCAGAACAAAGCAACGAATGGGAAGAAACTTCAAGTAGGAATGACTCAGCCTATAAACCTGAGGGCTCAGCAGGAAAAGCAGACGAGGGAAGCAGACATAAACAAAAATTTAAGATGAGATTTAAGATGGATGACAAGAAAAAAAGATTTACTCAAAAGGTCATCTGGTTAAAGATCAGACTACCAGGAGAAATAGTTTAAGATACAATTATCAAAGAATTTAACAATAGAACTAAAGGACATTGGGAGGCTTATAACATTTCTACATGGAGTGGATTCACTCTGATAAAGCCAGTGGCCCAGACCAGACAGAACTGTCATTCTTTCCAGCCAAATTTCTCCTATAAGAAACAGAGCAGAATTCCTTCTACTCATTTCCAGTAAATTAAACCACATCAAACTTAAAGTTTTTTACTTAAATGCTACAGTGTGTTTGCTCTCCCAGTCTTGCTGTGTCCTAGGTTTACAAGGTTACTGGGGTTACAGCATTGTCATCTGACACATGCACATCATTACCGGTCAGGTCTGAAGCCCTATTTCTGTAAACAGCAGTAGGATGGGGCAAAAGAGCTTTCTGGTCTGAGTGCCAAAGAACAATACCAGCTTCTGCTGCCATATGGCACAGGGACAAGCAGCAGGGTCAGCTTTTCACAGTGTTTCGCCTGGTTTCCTGCCTCAGATTGATGAGCATTAGCCAAGGAACTGTTCACATAAGCTTGCAAGACAGTGTCACTTGTGTAGTCAGCCTGTGTGGATCTCTTTAAAAGAATAATATTACAGTTCTGCGAAATATTCAGCATTTTGGATTTGGGGTTCCGTGTCTCTCCTGACCCCTCTCTCCCCCCCCCCCCCCCCCCTCTTTTTT